>JAMQMW010001096.1:27167-38245 GCA_024115155.1 Thelonectria blattea
TTTGTCATTATCGGGACTGTCGAAAAAGCTATGGGCATAAGAGCTGGGTTCATGAGTGGAAAGAATGGGATGGGAACGAAGGTATAAAGGTACCCGAGTGTGTAGGCACATGTCGGATGTAGGTTTTTACGAAGGGTAATAGTCTGTAACTCGAGGCTTGTTTATGCGAGATTGGAGAATGAATTAATTGAAACGATTGAAACCAATTGGTTCCTGTTTCTCTTGTCTTGGGTGTTGCTTTGGATGTTGGAGGTCATGTGACTGCGCGCTTGTGGTCAAGGGAAGGGCGCAATTTGCGCCCGCGTCAAGCGCGTCATGGCAAAGATGATCAAGTTTCGGCTCCTCGATTTTTTCAAACCAACAAACAGCTTCTTCCATCTACATCGCCGACTTGAATCCCTCAATCGAATCCATCTCGCTCAGTACTCTACCCAATCTCCCCCAACAATGCCTCCTCGCGCCTCCCCCCGCAAGAGGAAAGTCATCAGCTACAACGAATCCTACGACGACTCCGAGCCAGAAGTCAAGACTGCGAAGAAACCCGTCGGCCGCAAGCGAAAAGCTGAACCCGAACCTATCACCAAAGCAGAGTCATTGTCATCCCCACCCCCCGCGAAACCAAAACCCGCGCCCAAGAAACGAAAAACCAAAGCCGGCAAAGACGAACCCATGGCGCCCCTCGCCTCCCGAACGCCCGCCTCCTCGCTCCAGAAAGCAATGTACATTGGCGCACACGTCAGCGCCGCCGGCGGGGTGCACAATTCCGTCGCAAACGCCGTGCACATTGGCGCAAACGCGTTTGCCCTGTTTCTCAAGTCTCAGCGTAAATGGACAAACCCGCCGCTCGACACCACGGCGAAAGAGCAATTCGCGAGCCAGTGCTCTCACCACGGGTACGCTCCCGGGGAACACGCGTTGCCGCACGGGTCGTACCTGGTTAATCTGGCGCAGGCGGATGGTACGAAAGCGGAACAAGCGTATACTTCGTTTCTAGATGACTTGAAGAGGTGTGAAGCGTTGGGGATTCGGCTGTATAATTTCCATCCGGGGTCGACGGGCGGGGAGCCCAGGGACGAGGCGATTGGGAGGATTGCAGGGCAGTTGAACCGGGCGCACGGGGAGACGGAGAGGGTGGTGACGGTGTTGGAGAATATGGCTGGAGGGGGGAATGTGGTCGGGTCGACGTGGGAGGATTTACGGGATATTATTGCCTTGGTTGAGGATAAGGAGCGCGTGGGCGTATGTATCGATACGTGCCATGCTTTTGCGGCGGGGTATGATTTGCGCACGCCGGAGACGTTCAAGGAGACGGTTGAGTCGTTCAACGAGATTGTCGGGCACAAGTACCTCAAGGCCTTTCACCGTAAGCCTCCCCCCCTATCACAACTGCGTCCTCTAACTTCTCTAGTAAACGACAGCAAAGCCCCCCTCGCGTCCAACCGGGACCTCCACGCCAACATCGGCACCGGCTTCCTCGGCCTCCGCACCTTCCACAGCCTGGTCAACCACGCGCCCTTCCAAGGCAAGCCCATGGTCCTCGAGACGCCCACCGACCGACCCGACCCGAAGACGGGCAAATCCGTCGAGGACAAACAAGTCTGGGCCGACGAGATCAAGTTGCTGGAGCGGCTGGTGGGCATGGATCCGGATAGCGACGAGTTCGTGGGGCTGGAGGAGGAGTTGAGCGAGAGAGGTGCGGGAGAGAGGGAGAAGATTAGGGAGCAGGTTGAGAGGAAGGCGGTGAAGGATGCGAAGAAGGGGGCGGGGAAGGGGAAGGGGAGGGGGAAGAAGAAGGTGAAGGAGGAGACGGATGATGAGAGCGAGTGATGATGGGAAAGGGGGGAGCATGCAGTAATGATGGTTAGGGGAAGAGGGCGTGCACTAATGATGGTAAAGGGGGGAGAGAACATGCAACAAAGACGATGAAAAGGAGAGCTCGCAATAAGCAGGAGCTTGTAATAACAACATGTAGAATAAAAAAAGACTCATCGCTGGGTATATCATTACGTCCAAACCAACAAGACAGCACAGTAGCAAACGCTCGTGACATCCAACTCGTGCGAGCACTACCCCCATACAAAACGCCCAACTCATCCATTCCCCCTATTTCCGACTCTTCCAACAGCCTCATGTCCCCTATTTCCGACCCCTCGCAAAAGCCTCAACCTTGCCCACCAAAGACTTCAACCCCACGCCCCTCTCGCAATTCCCCTCCAGCCACTCCTCCATGCGCTCCCTCACCCCCCTCATCGACTTGAGGAGCGGCATCCTCGCGCCCTCCTCGTTGGCCACAAACGCGCCCGGATTGAGCAACAAATCAAAACAGTCGGCCCAGAGCTGCGTCTGCCAGTACCTCTTGAGGCTCTCGCGCATTTTGTACCTCCGCCCGGCCTTTCCGATGCCGCCCTGGTCGCACCGCACCGTCTCGATGTACTTACCAAAGAGCAGCGTGTGGATGGTGCCCGCGAGGCCGTGGTAGTCGATCTGCCACGTCCAGGGTCGGCCCTCGCGCATCTCGGCGCAGTCTTGGGCGCTCGTCTTCCAGTCGGCGATGAATTCGACCTCGGGGACAAAGGCGCGCATGTCGATGCTGCGGCCAAAATCGATCAAGACGGCTCCGCGAGAAGACCAGCCGCCGCTTCCGTCGGATCGCCACTGGCTCGAGAGCGGCTGGTCGTCCCGCAACGCGTCGAGACGAAGCAGACAGTTGTCGGCCTTGAGGTCGCCGTGCAGGACGCTCTTGGCGTGGAGGGCCTCGACGGTGCGCAGTAGCTCGATGGTGAAAAACATGGCCAGCTGCTCGTCCATGATGCCCGACGGCTCGGCCCGGAAGAAGTTGACCACGTCGAGCAGTGTGCCGTGAGGGTGATAGGGCAAGAAGAGGAAGGCCTCGTCTTGGTAGAGGTGCATCTCGTGGGCAAACGAGAGCGAAGCCGCGGCACGATGCTGAGGCCCGAGACGAGCATGGGCAACGCGCATCATGTGAAACTCCCACGGCGTAGGAGGTGTCTCCATCTTGAGAGCCTCGACGGTGCTGCGGTGGTTGACGGCGAAGGCTCCCTTGCCCATGGCCACGACGGCGTTCTCGTCATTCTCATCCTCTTCAGGCGACGAGTTCTCGACGAGATAGACGGGAGCATAGGCGCCGGCTCCGAGTTCCTTCTTCACCATGTACGTCGACTTGGAGTCGGGGAACTCAACTACAACCGGAGTCGTCACGGGACCTGTCCTGTCACCTCCCGACTTGGCAGCCTTGGTCATGGCCTTGGCGAACTTGCGAATCTCACCGCCGCCCTCGTACCGTTCATGGCGGTGGTCAAAGAAGCCAAAGTACGACCGCAGAGGCGGCTGCATGTTGGCCAAGATGTCAGCTCGCACCGACTCATCAACCGGGTTGCACTGCAGCTCCTTGACGATTGGTCCCTTAGGAGCCAGGGGCTTAGCGCCCAGGGCCTTTCCAAGAGGTGCAGCCGACTTGGGAGCCAGAGGTCCGGCAGATTTGGGAGCAAGAGGCCCGGCAGGCTTGGGGCCCAACACCACCACGTCAGCCTTAATCGCCAATGGAACGGAAGCCTTGGGCGAAGGGCGTCCCTCGCTGACAATCTCGCAGAGGGGACTGCTTGGTGGATCAAGGTCTGACCCGTCCTCCTCGTCCACAGGCGTCGTCACATCGTGATCGCGCTTGCAAGGCGTCTTGTAGTGGGTAACATCGAGAGACACCTCGGTTCTCTCGGTAATGGGTGTCATGAAGGGCAATCGGTTGTTCGCCATCTCGGCCGCATCCCTATACGGCCGAGTTGGCGGATCCCAATCCTCGGGAGGAATAGGAACGAACGAGGTGCGCGTCCTGGGCTCGTCGTCATCCTCGTCGTCTTCGTTGTACTCGTCTTGACGCCCGGTTTCCTCTTCAAAGGACCCAGACTGCTCCGTCGCGGGAATGCTCGTGTCGATCAAGTCAGACACTTGGCTGTCGTCATCTCCTTGGCCGTCGTCGACCCCTGGAATGTGCTTCCGCGTATCAAAGTCGGACCACTCGCTCTTAACATCTGACGCGTTGTCATTGTCGTCGTTGTCCTCCTCTTCCTCTTCTTCATCGTCACCAGCCTCGCTGCCATCCACCTGCCTCGTGGTGCATGTACTCTCAGCATCTGTAGTGTAGTTGTCGCTGTCGTAGTCATCGCTCTCCTCAGCATCGTGGCCAGCTGGTTTGAGCGGCGCGTTGAAGATGTCGTAGATGTCGTCTGTAGCCGCCTTGGTGTGAATCGTCACTGTTGGCTCAGACGTGTTCTTCTTGCGGAATTTTGGCCTGGAGGGCGAGTCGAGCTTTGCTTTGACTATTGAGTGGTTAGCTCCATACCCGACTGGAGACTTGACTGGGAGAAACGCACTGATTTGTGTCTCGTTCACCTCCATCATCTTCTTCTTCTTGCCTCCCTTGGCCACACGCGGTCGCTCTTCCATGACGGCGCCGTTCTCGTCATATTGGACCGAGTCTTGGTGAATCACCAGCTTCTCGCCAACTCCCTTGCTGATCTCGTCAATGTCCTTGAGCGGCACCAAGACTGGCTCGGGAACGAGGTTCTCGTCAATCACCTCATCCTCCCAGCTGCAGTCGAGCCACCCTCGATTCGCCGCCATAATCTCCTCAAAGCTGAGCTCGGTGCCCTGCTCCTCGGGAGTGGGATAGATGGCTGCCAGGTCAACAAAAACTCGCTCCTTCTTCCCCGTCTGCGGATGGACAGAGATTTGACACTTGGATGGAACAACTACAATGTTCTGTATTTTTGAAAGAGACTGTATTATTTACAACGCCGACACGACCATCATTAGTTCTATGACCATTAATATGCAGGCAGTTGGGGGCAAGAGGGAAGACTCACCGGATCCTTAAACACCGCCATCTTGGGGGCTGCGCTCTTCTTCCCGCCCGCCTTGAGCGTCTCGCCCGCCCAGGGCTTCGGCTCCATGACGTTTTCCTTCTTCCGATCCGCCAGGGATCCGATCGTGTCCCAGCCCTTGGACGTGGGCCCTCGCGAGGCCATCACCGGTGGCTTCGCGTCGGCGTCGGAAAAGATGGCGAGCTTGGACTTGGCCGGCTTCGATCCGCCTCCGCTGCCAGGTCGAGCCGCCTGGGGGTCTGTTGGCCTTGATGCGGCAGAGAAGGGGTCCATCTTGGCTGCCAGCGCCGGTCGCATCGTTGGCAGGGCTGGTGATGAAGGCCCGTCCATGACCTCTGGCTGCTGAGCAACCCGCTGCTCGAACTCGTTGAACTTGCGCAAGAGACGCTGCACTGGCCGGGCGTCGCGCTCGATGCCCAGCTTGTACACCTCTTCCGCCTGGGGCCAGCGCGAGGCGCCTTCCAGCCAAGCAGCGTACTCCTCGTAATAAAGGGCCAGGCCCTCGCCAATCCCGTGTCGAGAAAGGAACATGTACGTCTCGCGGGGGTCGTCGGCAAAGAAGTGGATGTAGTGCACCCACAGCTTCAGATATCGAGGATCGTTCTTGTATTGTGGCGCGCCAATGAAGGCTTTGGTAGCACGCTCGAGCAGAGTGTGCAGTTGAGATTGGGGCGTTGCTTGCGCAGATGGGTATGCGTCTAGCGTCCATCGCACGTACCGGTCAAACACATCGAGGGGGTCGTCTGACTCTGCAATGTTGTCGACTTCGGCCTCGTATTCGACGCGGATGCAGTCGTTGACACTTCGCGTGTCCGAAGGTGTTGGCGTGGAAAGCTTCTGAAGAGGGGAAGGCGAATACAGCTGTGCAAGCTTCTTGGCTGAACGGCCGCCGGGCAGGGACTGGATGTTCTCCTTCTGCCCTTCGATCAAGTCGAAGTCGATTAGGTCTCCTGAGGATGTCATATTGTCGCTTTGTGCTCGCGTCGACCGAAAGGAATGTCGATTGTCGCGATTGTGTCTGCTGTTGTTAATGGTAGGGAAGTGGGTTGTCGTGGGGTTGGTCCCCTGTCCGAAATGTTGATGTTATCATTCGTTTCAGGCGCCAGTCACGTTGCTGTGACAACCGCCACATGTGGCTGACGGGGAATGCGGTGCACAGCCACAGAAGTCCCTCGTGCAGGACAAATACGATTGATTCCTCGGACAGATTCGTACGCATTTGATACATCCAGCTCTTAATTATTATAGCTCCCATTTATTAAACACCAGAAGCAGCATTCACATCAACGCCACAAGCACTTCTTAAGCTTCAGATGAGATGACTTTTTTTTTATTTGTCACGAGCCTAATTCACTTTTTGTTTTCGGCATCTATTATTTTCAATGTGTGCCTCCTGGTATTCCATCCCACGCGCTCCAACGCTAAGGACATAAAAGGCATCATGTTTCTGTTTTTGCTTCCAATTCCCACACTTACAACTCAACCGACTTGCGGAAGTTGGCACCGGCGTAGATGGCCTGGTCGCCGAGCTCCTCCTCGATGCGGAGGATCTGGTTGAGCTTGGCGAGACGCTCAGATCGGGCGGGAGCACCGGTCTTGATCTCACCAGATCGGAGACCGACAGCAATGTCGGCAATGGTGACATCCTCGGTCTCACCAGATCGGTGAGAGACCATGACACCCCAGCCGTCGGCGTACGAGTCCTTGGCAGCCTGGATGGACTCGGTCAGAGTACCGATCTGGTTGACCTTGAGAAGGAGAGCGTTGCAAGACTTGAGCTCAATGGCCTTCTTGATTCGGAGAGGGTTGGTGACGGTCAAGTCATCACCGACAACCTGGATGTCCTTGGTCTTGGAGAAGTAGCTCCAGGCCTCCCAGTCGTCCTCGGCGAAGGGGTCCTCAATGGAGACGATGGGGTACTTCTCGGAAAGGCTGGAGTAGAGGGCGGCGAGCTCCTCGTAGGTGAGCCACTTGGTGGGGTCGCTCTCGGGGTTCTTGAAGTCAAGATCGTACTTCTTCTCCTCGACCTTGTAGAACTCGCTGGAGGCAACGTCCATGGCGATCTTGATCTGGCCAGTGTAGCCAGCCTCCTCGATGGCGTCGGTGATGAGGTCGAGAGCCTCCTCAGCAGTCTGGATATCGGGGGCAACACCACCCTCGTCACCGACGTTGCCGGCAGACTGGCCGTAGCGCTTCTTGGCGAGGGACTTGAGCTTCTGGTAAACCTCGGCACCCTGGCGGAGGGCCTCGGTGAAGGAAGGAGCATCACTATACAGGATCAGCGAGATGTTCTATCCAAATCACATGCGTTGACTTACGTGGGGACAATCATGAACTCCTGGAAGGCGAGACGGCCACCGGCGTGGGATCCACCGTTGAGCACGTTCATGAAGGGAACGGGGAGGACGTAGGGCTTCTTGGTTCCGGCAAGGTCGGAAACGTGAGCGTACAGGGGAACGCCCTACAAGCAGGTTAGCTCATGTCCGAACGGTCCAAAGGAGATATATCCAATGCTCACCTTCTCGGCGGCACCAGCCTTGGCAACAGCCAGGGAAACACCGAGGATGGCGTTGGCACCGAGGTTGGTCTTGTTGGGGGTACCATCGAGCTCGTTGAGGAAGGCATCGACGGCGGACTGGTCCTTGACATCGAGGTCCTTCTCGATCAGCTGGGGGCCAATGGTGGTGTTGACGTTCTCGACGGCCTTGGTGACGCCCTTGCCGCCCCACTTGGACTTATCGCCATCGCGGAGCTCGCAGGCCTCGTGCTGACCTAGATTGATCGGTTATTACGTCTGGAGCAAGCATGACAAGCCGGGGATGATCGGGACGAACCGGTAGAGGCACCGGAGGGAACGATGGCACGGTGGAGACCGGTCTCGGTAACGACGTCGACCTCGACGGTGGGGTTACCACGGGAGTCGTAGACGGAGCGGGCGAAGACCTTGGTGATGGCCATGATTACTAGTGGTGTGATGGATTGGAGTTCTGGAGGATGGTCTGATGTATTAGTCGATGGAGGTTCGTGCGGCGTTCTATCGAAGCAAGGACGCAGATGGGCTGAGGGAGGATGAAACGAGAAGAGGGGGAGGGGAAAGAAGGAAGGGAGAAAAGAGCAGCGAGGAGAGATTGAAGAGTCTGGAAGCTTCGACGAGGAAAATTCAGGGCGGCCAAAGGGGATTGGCCCGAATATGCCTCAAACTCAACCGTCTTCATTTGGTGTTTCCTCATCAGAGAGCACCAGAGCTGTTTTTGGTGGGGTAAATTTTGGCTGACGGCATGGCGGGGAAGGAGGGGAGGGGAACAAGCAAAAAAGAGCCAGGTGAAGGAAGGAGGGGCAATCCAAGCTGAGGGAGGGGGAGATCAATCGGGCACTCACCTTGAGAAGAGCAAAGCAAAGAGAGAGAGCAGAACCAACAAATTGGGTAATCTGGTCTCGAGAGGGCGGGATGGAGGATGGGAAAGAAAAGAGAGAGGGAGGAAAGAAGTCGGAGGATGGAAAAGAAGTGGGAGGGCGGTTTATAAGAGAAACGGAATCAACAGAAACGGTCGATGACACGAAAGATGGCACTCACCACTCACCACTCACCACCCACCACTCACCATTCATCACCCACCACTCACCACCATGGCATGCACCCCTTCTCAACCCTCCACACACCACCGCCTCGCATTGCCTCAGTCCGATCTCCGTTTTGGCGCGAGCGGGCACGTTGCTACTGCAACAGGGCATCCATCACTCATCAGAACAGGTCAAGGAATCAGGATAGCTCACTCGTCTGGGTGGGGCAGAGAGTGCCAGAGGGTGAGTGAAGCTCCATCCATGCCATGAGAGAGGGGTCGTCAAAATGATCTCACAATCTCTTGTCAACTGTTAGACGGGTACCCCTGCCCCTCCAAGAATGAGGCGGTTGGCTAGGGTATCCCGCTACTCAAGGTTGGCACCCCAAAGCAACGCCATCCCACCCATCCATACCTATCCGTACACCTCCCTTCGGTCCAAACTGTTTGCTGTAGGTATTACGAACTTCGGTACAAAGTATGCACACGGCAAGCCATGTCTCATCCGTCCCGTTACTCATCCCACTCCATATCGCACACGGGCCACGAATTACGGCCAAACAACGCGGAAATCCCACTCCTTCAAAACTCACCTCACCTCACCAGCACCAGCTCACCTCACTGACAAGCCCCTCCCCCCCTTTCTTCCCGTTTTTCCTCGTCCAATAGGCCTCATTCTCGGGCTGAAACCGGCCTCATAACGGCCGCCGGCCTCGACGCAACGAAGCACGTTGCCGTGCGTGTGTGCGTGCGTGCTCTCGCTCACGTACATGGCTATGGCTGTCCACGTTAGTTGCCGTCCGTAATCTCATATGTGCGAATATCGGGATGCGTACGAAGCACTCGGTTGGCACACACCCAAAAACACCCCAATTCACCCACCCGCAGCCAACCAAGCCGCTCGGTCATGCTCCTCCGGGCAAAGCCCCATGCAATCGGTGCACTCGGCGCCGCCCACGTAGCCCGCACCCTCTCTTCCTCTGCCTCGTTCTGCCTACAGCACGTCTCCTCCCCCTTCCCTTCCCTTCCCTTCCTCCCTCCCGTTCGTTCCCGGCCCTGCGGCCCTCCCAGGTTCCAGCTCTCACCGTGAGCGGCTCAGGGACCTCATCCGGTTGGACCATGGCCGTCCCGATCGAAAACTAGCCAGTGGACGCTGCCGGGACCACGACTGGAAGTTGACCGCAACCCTCCGCACTCCCGGGAACCTGCATGCAAAGCATGGAGAGATACGGAGGCCGGGTCCAATCGCGCTTGGACGACCTCGGCCGTTGTTTAAGATTAGAACCGATGCTCAGAACTGAACAGTCGGTCAGGACTCAAAAATATCAGTCCATCTAGACGCCGGGACCTGGATGGTCATGGCGCCCTCGACAAGAATCGCGGAAGGATCCTCATAATCATGCACATGGGCAGTCGCGGACTCAATGGGCGGCGCTTCTGCAAGTCCTCCCCTCCGCATTCAAAACAGCCTCATCGTGTCGCCGAGTAACACCACAGTGGATGGCCGACCGACTCTACCGACTTTACCGCCTCGCGACGTGTCGTTGCCGAGCTGTCGAGGGTGTGTTCGTATGCCGTGATGTCGGCAAAATCATGCAACACTAATGTGTAACCACGCGTGAAGCGCTGACCGCATCCCTGGGCTTGTGTGGGTATCCATCATTTTTGATTTCATCCATATCCATATGTACGGAGTATCGTTACCGACATGTCATACCTTGCCTCGTTTTTTCAAGAATCCATGAAACTCAGAACCGTAAATGCTCCCCGCCCAAACGCCGTATCGACCCGAGTCTATCCCCTTCCCTTAGAAGCGCTCCTTCATCCTCGCCGCCACCGTCCTCAGGTTACCGTACACCTTTCCGGGGGGCTTTCCGAGAATCAAGCTAACCACCGACTCTCGAGCAAGGTGAATGTTCTTGAATCCACCCAGGATGTGAATCTTGGAGTCGGCCAGGACGATTCGCGTTCGGCTCGCATTCTCGATGGCGAATTTAGTCTTTCCGTCCTTTCCGGCGATACGGCCGATGGCGCGGGCCTGGCTATCACCGTGCATCGTCCTCACATCCTTGATCTCAAATGTCTCAATGTACAAGTCGTCGAGTCGTAGCAGAGCGATGGCATCGTCGACATCGAAGCCCAGAGTAAAGGCCTTGACAAAATCCTCGCCCTTTTGCAGAGCCCCGGTGTCCGAGGTGTGCTTTGA
Source organism: Thelonectria blattea (assembly GCA_024115155.1). Taxonomy (NCBI): domain Eukaryota; kingdom Fungi; phylum Ascomycota; class Sordariomycetes; order Hypocreales; family Nectriaceae; genus Thelonectria; species Thelonectria blattea. The sequence goes on from JAMQMW010001096.1 coordinate 37,832, forward strand.
TGTCCTCAACTCGACAGTCTTTCGCTTAATGTTCATGCGGCATTGCAGCTTGAGGTGCTCGACGAGGGGAGGGTAAATCGAAGGCCAGGCCTGCTTCAGCGGCGTCATTCGGTGGGGAGGAACGGGGACTTTGCGAGTCTCGACTCGAGTAACGGGATCCTGTTCGAAAGGTCAGCGAGGCTGTTGGCTTATCATGGGATTCCTGTTCATACAATATCTCTGGCAGGCGCAAACCGAGGACGTCCCTCTTCGTCAATAGCCATACCATCCTCGTCGTCTTGTTCCACTACGAGAACAGCATTGGAATCGACTGTCAAAGCGTCCGGCGCATCTAGCAAGAATTCTTCATCGACGTCTGGACAAGGTCAGCACACGTGGATGCACCGGTTGGTTTTGAAAGGTTTTTTTTTTTTT
>JAMQMW010001096.1:43531-58944 GCA_024115155.1 Thelonectria blattea
GCAATGGGCATTCGCTTACACCTGAATAAAGGCATGGCTGCCGCAATCCGTTTGTTTGCTGTTGGTGCGTAGGTATATTGTGTAGGTTTTCCATTAGGGATAATACTTATCTAAATACTCGCTTATTCGACTTGTAAAGTTGAATCAAGACAATATGTAATTTCCTTGGGTTCCGTTCGCAAGCACGGTTATCTACAGCTCGTCTATTCAACCGTTTTTGTAGTTGGTCAGGTTTCACTCCTTCAGCATCAACAAAATGAGGTGATCATGATTATCCACAGACACGAAAACCAACAATCGCCGACTCCTCGATCATCAACTGAGGGAATTTGGAATCAAGAGAAGCCGTCCCTGTCAATGTCACGGACCCGTCCTTACAAGGCCTTGGTGAGTCACCTGTTGTGTGAGGTGGCTACCCTGCATTTCATGCTAATTTTATCCCAAGCTGTGCATGTGTTCGTGATGTTTCTGTGATAATATCCTCCGGCTCAACTCGATGTAATAACTAGTATCTCGTTGTAATAATTTGATATGCCTCTCCGTGTAAACTACCTGCCATCACTGGAACAATGCCATGTTTAGAGTTGATGCTAATTTTCCAGTCAGCCCTATCCTTGGCCTCAAAGAGCACCTCGCGTCTTCGGCCGGCAGGTAAAAGCGAGACCATGACTAGAATAGACTCCTTCTCCTTATTTGATTACTCTTCGCCAAGAATACGTCAAAACTTGCTCTCGAGATTCAACCCGCAGACGTCAAATGACTTGGCGTTCCCCCGACGGCGCCCGCTCCACCAAACATCCACACCCGAATTCTCCCGACTCACCGAGCCTCACTCTCTCACCTCTTCACCTCTCAATCGCCGACTCTCCCTGCAAAATTCCACCCAATCACCCTGCGGCCCGCCACCTTTCACTACTAAGTTACGCCGCACCGCCGCACGCGGCCAAGCCGTCCACCGCGGAGAAAGGCTCGCTTCTTCCACCCCCCTTTCACCTTGGGAGGCGTTCGTGCCCTCCGGTCCATCTTCGTCTCTCGTGTAGCGGTTTTGTCAGCCAGGATGCATTTTCGGCGGTTCGTGCTCATGCTGGCTCCAATGAACGGGGTGTCGGGCTTGTAGACCTTTGTCCATGGTCCCCGAGACTGGGACTGCGGCGCACTTATATAAGACTCGGCGAGCCTGGTCAGCGTGAACTGTTTTTTGCTTTTATGTACTCTATCGGACATCAGATATCTAATATCACACACCATCCCCTACCACTTATACATCAAGACTGTGTTAGTCTTTGACTACCTTTCCTCTCGATGCTCTCTACCCAGATTCACGCTCACGCCCACGCCTCGAGACAAGCTGCTCAGCTGGGCAAAGCTGCAGCACTTGGCTTCGTGCGAGCCACATCCTCCTCCTCGTCCCTCCTCTCCTCGCCAGCCGGACTGAGGCTCTCCTGCGCCGCCCACCAACACCAACACATCCAGCAGACCCGAGACTTCTCGTCCACTCCCGTCGCCCACCTCCGCGACTTCTTCCCGGCCAAGGACACGCCTCACATCCAGACCACCAAGCCCGCCTGGCCTCACCATGGACACACCTACGAGGAGATGACGTCGGTGGTGCCGGCCCATCGCGAGCCCCGCGGCACCGGCGACTGGGTGGCCTGGAAGATTGTGCGCTTCGCCAGGTACTGCATGGACAAAGCCACGGGCATGGATCGCGCCCAGCAGGTCGACAAGAAGAACCCGACCACGGCCGTCGAGGCCCAGAAACCCTTGACCGAAGCTCAGTGGGTGAGTAGACTCTAGACTTCCTTCGATAGACCCCGTCGCAAGGACTAACACGTCTCTAGTTGATCCGCTTCATCTTCCTCGAAAGCATCGCCGGCGTCCCAGGCATGGTGGGAGGCATGCTGCGACACCTCGGCAGCCTCCGGCGCATGAAGCGCGACAACGGCTGGATCGAGACGCTCCTGGAGGAGAGCTACAACGAGCGCATGCACCTTCTGACCTTTATGAAGATGTGCGAGCCCGGCTGGTTCATGAAGATGATGATCATCGGCGCCCAGGGCGTCTTCTTCAACGGCCTCTTCGTGTCCTACGTGCTGTCGCCCAAGATCGTGCACCGCTTCGTGGGATATCTCGAGGAGGAGGCCGTCCATACTTATACGCGGTGCATCAAGGAGATTGAGGACGGCCACCTGCCGCGATGGACGGATCCCAAGTTCCAGATCCCCGATATTGCCATCACCGTGAGTATTCCTTATAGCAACTGCACATGTGGCACTGGCTAACTGGACTCAGTACTGGAACATCCCCGAGGAGCACCGGACCATGAAGGACCTGATCCTCTACATCCGCGCCGACGAGGCCGTCCACCGTGGTGTCAACCACACGCTGGGCAACCTCAACCAGAGCGAAGATCCGAACCCCTTCGTCAGCCAGTTCAAGGACCGCGAAGCTCCCAAGCCGGCTCTGCAGCCGACCGGATTTGAGCGTGCTGACGTTATCTAAGCGGTCCCACGACCGTGTTCAACAGAGCGGCGGCGCCGACCCGACTTGTATTCATATGTAAGGTATTGTGTGTTTTCGTTTAGCAAAGAGGAGGGGATTAGAGAAGGAAAAGCTTTGGTGTACGATAGAATCGGAGATACCACCTGACATTGGCGTTTGACGGTCAATTGGCCTTGTACTGTTTTCGTTTTTAGCATTACTCTTCTTGTCCGGATTTCCCGGATGCAAACATCCCGACTCATATAGAATGATGGAACAATTCGATATAGTATGCAAGGTACCTAGATGCGTTGGCTGACCAGTTCAATGCAACAATGCAACAGAAGGAGATTCTAGAAAGGAAAAGGCCGACGGAACGAACCCCTGAATCCGGTTGTGGCTGTGGAGGGACCCCCTAGACAGCCAGAGACAGCCTCGCTCGGCCGGACGATGAGACATGAGACGTGAGGATTGAGGCTTGCGGCAAGGCAGATTCTGGTACAAAGATTGAGCGAGACAGGGATTCTCGAACCGCTGACGGACATGAACGTGTGTGCAACAGCGAAAAAAAAAAAGAGACAATTTACAAAACAAACGGGCGGGCGGTCAGACCACAAAGGAACCCTGCAGGGCGGGAAACGAAGAAGAAGGAGGAGAAGGAGAAGGAGAATTGCAGAAAGAAGCGATTGCACAGCCTCGTTGGAGTTGAATTGGCCGTGGTGGGGCCCATTTTAGGTGAAGGGCTCAAGGGGAGAGATTGGAGAGAGGTGAAAAAAGTTCGGGTACGGGAATGGAGATGGCCTCACGAAATTGAACCCGCCCGCGCCACACGTTTTTTCGAGCATGAGCAATGGAGCATAATGAGCAGAGTGTGAGTGGAACCTGATCTTCACCGGCAGAAGCGTCTCTTGGGTGCAAAAGTCCGGTTAAGCTTCTTTTGGGCGCCGCGTCACGCTTTCTAGGCAGCCTCATAGGAATGGGGCAGAGAGAGAAGGCAAGGAAGACGAGGCAGCTAAAACTGATGTCATGGTGGAGGGGGCGGGGATGGATGATGACTTTGCTAATGGAGCGACTTTGCATTGGGAGCAATGTTGCAGTGATGGGACTTTGAAAGCAAGCTCACCCGTGTGCGTTTTCAATATGGCGTATTCCCGCATCGTGGAGATTGTGGTGGTGACGATGATGGCATGCATCGTTGATTGTCCCTCTTGATGAAACCTCCGAAGAAGGGTGCACCGCTGCAAAGAAATGCCCCCTTCTCCTCCCCCTTCCAGAATACGAATCACGATATCCATACGCAGCACAGCCTCGAGAAAGCGGTGTTAGCAGATCGCGGGCCGCGTGTAAGGCTGGGGCGGAGTCGAGATGGGTGCATCAAACCGACACGCAAAGTACATGCTCCGTACTCCTGGTCCAGCTGAAGCTTGGGGTTGCTCTGCAGTAAAATGGAACATCACCACATATTTCGTCGTCACCACTGGCAATCCATCCACCACCGCCCTGCCGGTCATCGGCAGTCATGTTGAATTTCGCTTGGGTCCCTCGTCCTCCAGCCGAAAAAGCTCTCTCTCTCAAACACGGCCGTCCCCACCCCAAAATCTTTGCCTTTTTGGAGGGGTCTCTTCGAAGGGACGATGCCGATAGGACATTGACTAGACCACCACGCCCGCCCCCCAGGAAGGAAGGAGGAGAAAACGTTGGGAAGGGAAGGAGGCGGTGTTCGTTTCCAGGAGGTGGAAGCATTTTCCATCTTCTCAAAAATTTCTATTCTTGTTTGCGCGGGCGCCATGTGTTTCGGGTCTTGTCTCTGACGAGATGAGATGAAGATTGGGCGAGCCATTCGAGGAAGGCTGTGCTTTTCGTTCCCGACGAGTTAGAACCTTTCGTAAACTGCTTCCGGGGGACCGATGGAAATCGTCAGATGGGTTTCATCCATCACGAAACGCCAGCGAATCGAGGCTAGCAATTTTAGTCTCTTCCAGTGCGCGAGGACGTGAAAAACAGGGCCACTTGTTAAAAAAGTCGAGATGGAGATTTGACTTGACGCCTGGGATCCAGTTCCCCTCCTTCTCCATGACTTTTGTCACCATGAGAAAGAGAAGAGCAAATCAGCCTCCTTTCGTCAGAGTCGACATCAAATGAATCCGTCCGCCACAGCCTCGGCGACTTCCCAGTCGGTCCTTTCTGGTATTATTCCCTACCGCACATATGTCGGTAGTACACACACGTACGGAGCGCTCTGGTGGGAACCATGCGTTGTCATTTGCTTGTGCTTTTGATTAGAGGGGATGATGCTAGGGGACCTTTTGCACGCAGGTCAGGCTGCGCATTTGCTTGATGCTTCCCTTTGTTCCCTCTGGTCGCTGTGAGTGGTTGAAAGTGTTGATTGTGTCATGTTGCTCGCACTCTCTCCTCTCGGACACAATATCCAACTGGACCCTCCTCACTTGTATGTACTTGGGAACTCTGCCCTCTGGATATCCGCATCTATTCTCAGTGTCACCCGCCCACTGAAACCTCGAATTGTCCAAGTTACAACACATGCACACAACCCTCTCGGCCTAGACTCGCCCATGTGCTGGGATTATGCTTGGCACCTTTGGGTCTTGCGTCGCTGCCGCTTTTCTTGCTCTGGGGCGGCCCGTTTTCAAAACGGACCTCTCGATTCCGACGTTTCGGTCACGATCTGGGTTGATTCCCAGACGGACAGGCAGTACCTGGCCTCGGGGCCCCTGCACCTGAGGTGGCACGTCGGCAGCCCTTGGTGTGTTGCAGAGCAGATAGCATGACTTTGTTTCCGATTGATCTCGGTATCGTCCGTCAGCGAGAGCCGGGCATCAAAGTGTTGCGTAACGGAATTGTAACGGTGAACTAAACGGTGCCTCACACAGAAAACGGTAGGAGCCCGAGTTCCCGTGGAATTCCCGGGGAGGCGGGCACACAAACCGGCACAGAAACGGACGCACCATAACGGAACGACGACGTACCGGCGAAAGCGGCGACGGAGCTAGTCCGCATCCGTCAAGTGCCCGAGCCCCGGCCTCCTCCCCATTCTCCTCCCATCACCAACACGACAGGAAAGCCACCAGCAACTCCAGAGAGAGACCTTTGCGCGTAACCGCCCGCTACCCCTGATGATGCTGCATCGCGACAATGTCAGCATTGGGACTGGCTTCTTTAGTCGAGTGCAGCCGCTGCCTCCCCGGTCGACCTTGAAAGAAAAAAACAAGAGTTGCCCTCGAAAATCACCCAACAAGGCAAAATCTTGACAGACCGCTCAGGCTCATGCTCAGGCTCATGCTCAGGCTCCCCATGATGCAGCGTCTTGGCGGGCCAGACTGAGCTTGCTTGCTGCATCATCTCGACTTTCCAGGTTGAGGACGGTGCAAAAACGTACCTACCTTGTCGCTTTCCACTCATGCTTCGATGTGGGCAGCCCCATTCCCTCGACGTGTCTCTCTCCTCGTCGTTTTGCGCTTAACACACTTCTCCTGCACAGCCTCGTCCCGCCGAAATGCCAAATGCTTGCTTGCCGGCCCGCCATTCACAAGCTCCTCGAGACATTTGATATGTCCACACGCTCGTCGCCGTACGCCCACGCCCCCCCGCCTTGTCGCACCCCGCTCTTCGCGCTTCAAGCCTTCGACTCTCCTCCCCCCAGCTTGCATTCCCACGCCCCCCCCTCTCTCTCGTCGTTGCTCGTGGGTTGCTCAACTTGCTCCTCCGCCGCCTGTTCTTCGAGTTCGAGCCCAGGCCCGTCTCCAGTCTTCCACCCCGCCGCCGCAGATGATGCTCTGAGCGCCCAGCGCTTAGTGCTCAGTGCCCTCTCATCAACCCCCCCTTGTCCCGAATGCCTGCTTTCCCACCCGGCCAGCCGCCTTTCTCTTTTGCCTTGTCGCCTCGACTCTTTATTACCAACTCTCTTGTTCAAACGCCTCGGGAGCTCCCACAGATATACGCTCCATTGCCCGCCGTCGCTGAGAGACTCGGACGCTCCCAGACCTACCTGGAACCTAGACCTCCCGCTGGCCTGGCTCTATCACCTGCCGCCCGCCTCGTCGCTCCGCTCCCAAAACCAACACCTCGTGCTCCAACACGTCTCTCCGCCGCCACTTCTACCTTTTACATACCTCCCTCTCCACCACTGCTTCTCTACCCGCCCACCCAACAGCAATACTCGCAGCTTCCAACCCCAGGATTCAGAACCCTTCGCAGACCTTCTTCGCCGACATCTGCATCTATCTGCTAGAGTCAGGCCCCTCCCGCGCGCCTCACACCCCCATCCACGCGTCTGGAGCTGCGATAGGACCGTTCCCCCGCCCATTGCATCACCCGTGAGCGCACAGCCCCCCGGCATCGCCACGGTGCTTGAAGGCTGACTCGGGAGTCTGCCTTGTCTGCTTCTAATCTCGGACACATCATGGATCAACAAGCTCAACGAGGCCGGTCTCCTTCGACCGGTCATCAACAGCCTCATATAAGTCAATCTCACTCCCCGTCGCCGACCCCATACCCACCCAACGATGCCTCCGTCGGCTTAGGCCTCACATTGGATCAATCCGCACACCAGTCCTTCGCCACGAACAACTCGTCCTTTGACTCGACCTTCGGCAACAACGGGAACAACGGCTTCCTCACTCCTCAGCAATCGCCCTCACTGCCGCCCCCGCAGCAGCAGCAGAGCCCTTTCGCCCAGGCAAACATCGCCGACCCCGCCGCCTTCGACCCAAACACCACCTCTCCGTTTGGTCACTCGGCGCCGACCACCGGCCCCGACTCGACGTTGTCCTTCAACGCCCAGGCGCAAGCAACCTACCTGTCTTCCAACTTGCACGACGGCGACTTCTCCCTCTTCCCGCCTCCCGCTGGCCAGGGCGACCAGTTCAGCGCTCCCTTGTTCGACCAGCCTAGCCTCAATCCCAACGACATCAACAATATGACGTCGCCGCAACCTCACTCCCCGACCCCCCCTCATCTCCTCCAGCCCGAGGGCCACCAGCCTGGCTCGGCTCACCAGTCGCCCTCGTTCAACCAGCACCAGTTCTCCTCTCCGCCCGGCGGCCACTCTAGACACACTTCGCTGGGGCCCGAGGCAGCTCTGCTCCCCCCCCAGATTGGCGATTGGACCCAGCCTCAGTTCCAAGGCCACCGTCGCAGTCCCTCAGAGTATTCCGACGTGTCATCATGTGCGCCGTCGCCGAACTTGGGCAGCGCTGATACCTTCGATGGCGACGTTGGTGCCCATTCCCCACACCAGCGTCCCTCGGACGGGAGCATTTACGAACCGGTGTTGGGGATTGGCAACTTCAGCATTTCAGACAACAGCGGCCGAAGCCCCTCTCACAGCCCGGCGATTAGTCCTCGCATCATTCCGCAGCAGATGACCGACCAACAGCCGGGTTTCGGCCATCTCGCGCCTCTGAGCAGCACATATGGAGTACCATCCACCTACCCAGAGCTTCCCGGGACCGTCGAGGCTTTCCCCGCGCTCCAAGCTCCCGATTTGAGCCAGATGGCACCTCCCGCGATCAACATCGACTTTGCCCCTAATCCTAACAGACTCGGTGGTTTCGATGGCCCCAAGCCAAGCCTGGATCAAGATTCCTTGACACCCCCCGACCGAGGTACGTATTTTCGATTTCTTTATTGCATGAATTCCCATCTGACATCAACCAGGCCGACCCCGATCCCGTCCCCGAGCCGTTACAGACCCGTTCCATCCCGGTGGCGGCTTGTTAAACCGCCCCGTCAACGTTGGCGGCTTGTCCCCGTCCATTGGCACTGATCTGCGGTCCGACGCCCGATCTCTATCGCCTCTTGACAGGCAAGCCACAGCCTCGCCCTCCAGGAGACGCCAGTCTACGTCGGCAGTGCCAAACAACGTGATCGCTCTGCGTCTGGCGGACCCCGAATATCATGCCAGTCAGGACAGTGGTGCCTCGAAGCGTGTGCAGAAACACCCCGCCACGTTCCAGTGTACTCTGTGCCCGAAACGGTTTACCCGTGCCTACAATTTGCGGTCTCACTTGAGGACGCATACCGATGAGCGACCTTTCGTCTGCACAGTGTGCGGCAAGGCATTTGCTCGACAGCATGACCGTAAACGACACGAGAGCCTCCACTCTGGCGAGAAGAAGTTCGTCTGCAAGGGTGATCTCAAGGTCGGCGGCCAGTGGGGCTGTGGCAGGAGGTTCGCCCGCGCTGATGCGCTTGGCCGGCATTTTAGATCGGAAGCCGGCCGTATTTGCATCAAGCCCTTGCTGGACGAAGAGATGATGGAACGACAGCGGGTTTGGCAAGAGCAGAGGATGCAGCAGAACATGGCCCAAAGCATGGCGGCACCTCCCGGAGCCATGGGGATGGAGGCTACCCCGTATCCCATGGACCCCAGCGGCAACTACATGTTCCCTGCCGCGCTGCTGGCGCAGTATCCCGCCCTGGCCCAGATGAACTGGTCAGCCCACGAAGTCAACACGAACATGGACGACGACGTTAGCGGCCGGTCTTCGTTCGATGCTAGTGACTACGACGAGAACGAAGACGGCGGCTACGTGAGCGGCCCCGGGACTGGCTACGGCGACGGCGGCATGCAGCAAAACTTTGGCGAGATGGGATACACGAGTGACTTTGGAGGCCGTTAGGGCGAGGGCTCCTCACGTTGACGGAGGCTCTTATGGGCTTGCTTCTCTTTTTTTTATGTCTGCTTTTCTCCTTTTTTTTTTTCTGTCCTGAGACACTTGCGCCATGCAATGGCGAGGGAAAGCCAGGGAGGCCTCCCATGTTCATTTTGTCATCAGCGAAATCTTCATCTTCTTCATCTTGTTCTTTTTGGATTAGGATCTGGGGAAACTTTTGCTTGGGATGTCTAACGAAGGAACTCGGCGCCATCAATGGGCGATTGTTTAGGAAAGCACCTCTGTGGTTGGGCAGAAAGGTGTGTCAGCGTCTTGGCATTTCAACTTCTTGGGAGGGCTTTGGGGATAGACGGCAATGCGTATAGATACCAAACTGAGTCTGTTTCTCTTCGAATGTGTGCGGGCTGCGTGTGGCTGCGTTTCTTGATCTTGTAATAACACGTTGACTTGATGGTAATAATAGTTGTTAGAGCACGTAGTCGCAACATCCCGCCTGCAGTTGAAGGAATTATGGTTATTAATAGCCGCACTTAATAGTACTTATAGCTATGGAGGAGTTGATAACTTTAGTTAACAGTACCTAATGGTAGCTGCATAAGCCCATTGGACTAAAGGTGAGGAGGAACCGAGTCGGTGTCTCCCTGAAGAGTGAGCGAGGTGAGGCTCCAGCCTTACCTACCCGCGCGGGGTGGTGGGCTCGAACCACACTGTCTGTCAGCTTGCTGCTATTTCATAAAGATAAAGTAATTAAGTTGTAAAGTTAGGATGTAGTAGTATATTTCCTATGTTCTTATTGCAAAAAACAAGCTTCTTGGAGTTGCCTTCGCCTTGTCAGCAACAGTCTGGTTCGCGCCTCACTTTGACCGAAATCAGCATCGCATCTTAGAACCACCCCCTAGCCTACATACATCTCGGTCTATGCCTCGTTTTGAGTAAATCCCGCATCTCCCGACGCGCGTATCTCGAAGTGTATGTATGTACTGTAAGATGTGAGTGGTGTTGGGGGCTTGCAGGCTCACCGCAGGGCGCCCCCTCCAATGGAGCAACTCCCCAATGTACGGCCGAACTCGAAACATGTCAGGCAATCGTGTCAGCGGTATGCAGTGCCTCTGCACTTTGATTCTCAGCTTTGCCTGTTATATCCGCTCTGCCCGCTTGGCAAGGCAGCGCCTCGTCCGCAATTCGGCAGAGGCTGGGCGCGTAGCCACGTTGGAGTTCCCTTTAAAAGAAAGCCCCTCGTCAACCCGACAGCTCATGAGTGGTTCCCCCCGGTCCCCCTTTACCTTGGAAAGCTGCCCAATAGACAACACTGGTTTTTGGCCATGGCCTCGAAATCCGAATATTCTACGCTGCCGGAAGCGGCGGTACCGTCGAGGGCGGACTCCGACGCCGGGATTCGGCCCCGAGTGCCCCCGAAGCCGATCCGGCCGCCTCCAACGGTGCCCGCAGCTTCGTCACGGCCAACTTCGCAGACGATGGGACCGACTCGTTGCTGCATTTGCCAGAGTAATGATCAGGCGTGGACGTGTTTGCAGTGCGATGACTCCTTCTGCGATCGTTGTTGGCCGCAGCAGCGCCCTCATCTGGTAAGTGCCCTGGACTGTTCCTTCCTCTTCAACTCTGGCCTCGCCTCATTTTCGTCTTCATCCCACCGTGGCTTTCTTTTTTCCCTCATCAATAAATCATCCAACTTCTACCTGAACTCATCACTTCGATCTTCCCAATGGAATCCTCCGACTGAACCAGAGCTAACGACGCTGCTTATAGCCAGGAAAGATCGGCATCGATGGCCGCCAACACGAAAAGGTCGATGGAGATGTTATCGAGCGCCTGTCAAAGATCTTTGGCCAACCCACGCTAGAGGAACATAATAGCCGACACGAAAACGATATTAATACCTCCTGGTTTGGTGTACAGGTCAACGATGCGAACCAGTCGTTCCTGCACTATTCGAATCGCCTCGTCGACATCTTACAGGAGAGTCAGATGGAGGAATCCTCCGAGCGATTTCCTCATCTCGTGTCCTTTGTCGGCAAGACTGGTGCGTCCCGCTTGTTCCCGCACGTCGACTATAGCTGACTGATGGTTATGATACCCAGGAGCCGGAAAGAGCACCATCATCAAGATGTTGATCAACCAACAGCAAGCCAGGGTTGGGAGCGACAATGAATACCCGGCCCCTATTCCCGGTCTCGTCGGCGACCATATTCCAACGACTGGCGATGTGCACTTGTACGCGGATCCCGGCACATACAAGGCTCGAAAACCAATCCTGTATGCCGACTGCGAGGGCATGGCTGGCGGAGAGCACCAGCCGCGAGCCCTGTCATGCCGGGCAAAGATCGAAGCGAAGAACAAGGTGGTGAGAAATAAACTGCGGAAGCGAATCGCCTGGAACATGCAATCGCGCGAGCATGCTGTGACGACGCTGTTTCCCAGGATCTTGTATACCTTCTCGGACGTGGTGGTCTTCATCCTTCGAGAAGTCAGGTGCGTCCTCTTCTGATGCCCCATGGCATGGGACAAGGCTAACTCTTCTCTCGCCGCAGGACCTTTCAGTCAGAGGTTTTGATGCGATTGATCAAGTGGGCGGCCATGTCCATTGACAAATCCATCAACCAGCCGAGCTTACCACATATCGTCATCGTTATCAACGCGTCGGATGCCGAAATTGACGCTGGGCAGTGGGATATCGAAGAAGCCACTCGCGTGCTCTTGGAAGAGAACCGAGATTCAGTGCACCAGGTACCAGCTCTGCAGGAGATCCTCGCACGCTTAGAGCGAGGGTTGGGGAGGAGATTCAAAACCACCAAGGAACTCCTGGAGCATTATTACTCCTCCGTCGCAGTGGTAAGAATTCCTTGGAAGGGCCGCTACATGCAGATTGACGACCAAGTCGGCAAGCTGTACAATGTCATCTCCAAGAAGTGCGCCAACTCCCATGCCGGCAAAGAGACGATCCGCATGTTGCTCAATGCAGAGAGGCTCCCGCAGTATGTCACGGCAGCATACGAGCATTTCTCACAGCACCTAGATATTCCCTTCGACTTTCAGAAAGAGGCTCGCCGCCATACTCCTCTGCCGAAGGACTTTGGTGGACACATACTCAACCTCATCCTGTCCATGTACAACCGAGACGACTCGCGCGACCGTGACGCGAAAGCCCTCCTTCACAGGCTCAGTCTTCCCATTGCCTCGTGCATAATGCTTGCTGCCACGAGTGATAACATTCAAGGTGACGATACGCTCGTTTTCTCGGATATTGAAGCTAACAACTTGCAGGCACGTATTCTAGCCTCCTCAGGAGTACCTACTAAGAGCCCCTGAAAGCAGCTTTCACGGATTTCTGCGACCAGTGGCTGCGTTGTTCCTTTGGAAAGGGCGGTCTCCGATGCTGCAATGCTAAACGCTCGCATAAGAAGGGCCACCAAGCATCAACCGGAAAGGTCCTGGCTCGCAGTAGCTACGAGTCGACCCTTGACGACTACGATTTCCATATCTGGATCGGGGCAATTGACGAAAGCATCAAGGATCAAGATTATGAGGTCCGGCGACGGGTTGATCGGAATGAGAGAACTCTTCCCGAATTACACAAGAACATCATGGCAAAGTTCTATAGGGAGACTGGCCCCGTGACGACGATCAAGAGCCACTTGACTTGTCTCTGCTGTGTACGAAAGATCCCCGACAATGTCCTCCCATGCGGACACGTACTTTGCAAGGGCTGCGTTCAAACCTTTGGGAGTGACGTGGGACAAGGAGCCTTCGAGCTCTCTGGGTGCCCTCTTCATCAAGATTCGCCGCCATGGCTTACTCCAACACGCATCAGATTCAAACCGCGAGAGGCGGGCGTCAGAGTACTCTCTTTGGATGGGTAAGTAATCTTGACAACGCTTTGGTTCGAGTGTCTAACCGGGAGTCTAGAGGGGGAGTCCGAGGCCTTATTGAGCTGTTGTTGCTTCGCGCAATTGAAAAGGAGCTTGGAGGCCACATGAACATCCAGAAGTTCTTTGATTTAATTGTTGGCACCAGGTTGGTCTTGACAAGCCATTTGCACCCGCTTAGCTGACAGTCGTAGCACCGGCGGTATCATCGCTCTCGGCCTTGGGGCCAAACAATGGGACGTCAACCAGTGCCTTCACCATTTCAAGAGTCTCTGCACGGATGCCTTCACACCACGCGGGCCATCGGTGTTGAGGCCACTCACCATTGTGAGCCACAAGAGCCTGTATAAGACGAAGCCTCTTGAGAATGCGTTGAAGTCGGCCTTTGGTTCCGATGGGCAATTGTATGGAAAGGCCACACCCGACGGTTCAATGGACATACGAGTTGCCGTCATGTCAACGCACGCGATTGAGAAGAGGCCCGTGGTTCTATCCAACTACAACACCGAAGGACGGCGAGATGATTGTGAGCATTCGTGTATTCCATGTCTTTGAAAGGTGCTGACCAGCCATCCTAGTGTCGTACAAGTTCGTGAGACCACAGGACCCAACTAGGGAGCTCAAGATCTGGGAGGCTGCCCGAGCGACGGCAGCAGCACCTCCGTATTTTAAGCCCTTTCAGACAGAGACGACGGATATCTACACAGATGGCGCCATCCACCACAATTGCCCGGTGACAGTCGCAGATTATGAGAGGAGGCTGCTCTGGGAGGAGGTCAGTGACTGGCCCCCAGACCTCATGCTGTCCCTCGGTACCGGCCTGGGCACACCGGGTGCTCCTTCGGGGAGTTCCCCAGCCAGCCTAGACTCCAAGTCCAACAGTTGGTCTTGGCGGAGTGGCAATGGCCTCACCCTCATGTGGTGGGCAGCTAATGCCATCGTCGAGGACCAGTTGAATTGCGAGGAAATCTGGAAAAGACACTGCGCCCAAGCTACACCGCCAGGAACGATACACAGCATTGAGGAAGTGCGCCGCAACTTGCGGGTAAATGTCAGGTTTCCCGGGCCGCGGCCCGACCTCGATGACGCGAAAGGCCTAGAGAAGATGGAACGCTATGTCGACAACTTCATCCGCGAGGATCCCGACATTGGCGCGGATATCCACGAGGCGGCGCACAGGCTGATCGCGAGTTGCTTCTACTTTGAGAAATCCAGTGCAGGGATCCTGGACAGAGCCACGGGAGTGTATAAATGCGACGGTAAGTCGAATTTCCTCATGTCTATCAGGGTCTGCCTCATGCCCCAGAAAAGAGCTTTGCTCTTCTCATAATGGCTCACGATTCACCATGCTCCTTACGCGCAACTGCTAATTGTGAAAAAGGATACATCCGTTGTCGCTTTGACGAAGGCAGTCGTGAGCTGAGAGATCTCGGCAAGTTCTTGAGAAACTGCATCCGCGGAACAAAGTTTGTGCCGTATTTCTGTTTGCAAGAGGACTACGGGTTGCCAGGGCAGAAAGACCACGAAGTGCCCATGAACATCAACGCCATGTACAAAGACGGCATCTTCCGGCTTCGCTCGGAACTGAGGATCGAAGGGGGCTCCCAGTCGAGCGTGACCCGTCTCTCCATACGCCTTCAGGAAAGGCACTACCATTACAGGCCCAGCCACACTGCTGTACAGACACAGAGGATGGAGCCCTTTCTTTCCATCAGTGGGTTTCCTCGGAAGCTCTGGGCCCAGAGCATCTGTCCCACACCCGTCGACAACGAGCCTGGAAGTGACGCAGAGGTAGAAGCAGCCCCTGAGTCGGAGAAGGTCGAGGGAAAGGTGGAGGCTGGTCTCGAAATCCCCGATGAAGAAGCGCCCAAGTCTCCAGGGGGGATCAAGAAGCGTTGGTTGATGGGTCGAGTGCCGCGGACTGGTTCTAATACACGCATTCCGCGCCGAGCCAGGTCCTCCGAGTCGAACCCCAGGTCCTCTAGCTCGAACAACACCAGATTGCAGATTAGTAGAGAAGAGTCGACAACGAGAGGTTCTTCGAGCTCTGGTGCGACCTTGAGCGGTAGGGAGACACGGGACTCGACCGAAGGAGGTGCACGCAACTCTGAGAGCGGGCTGGAACCGGGGGATGGTGAGTTGCTATGTGAACTAGAGTAGATCTTGATAGAACAGTACCATTTGCGCAATCTATAAGCTTTATTCGTGCAGTACATGTAAAGATTTGGGCTGTGAATCCCCAATGCATCCGCAATATAATAGTGCCTAGGAGGTGTAGGTAGCTTCAAACAGGTTCCTTATAGTGCTCCATCCCTCTTATGCCAGGATATCCCAGGAGCAAACAACTCTTTCGTCCCTCGATGGTAAAATACACGTTTCCCAAACTACCTTCGGTATAAAAAAAAAAAAAAAA
>JAMQMW010001096.1:65553-80497 GCA_024115155.1 Thelonectria blattea
TCACGAATATTCACGATCCCCGAGACTTGCACCGCATTCCGTCCGACCCCGTTCCTCGTAATTGCCCCGTTACGACCACTTACACGAGCCTCGATAATCAACGACACCGATACTTGCGAACCGAGAGCGCCAACGATTCCCGATCGCTCGAGTCCTCTCCAATACACTCGCTTTCGAAAACATCCGGCCACCGCCATCTACAGCTTCCATGATTGTGACGTCGCTTCGTCTTCGCACCAGCTCCGACTCACACAATGGCCGTGGCCGAAGTTTTGACCTTCGCAGAAAGCAGGATAGGATGCGAATATGGATGGCAGACTCCCCGCCCATCACTGGTTGAGTGGGATGAGCGAACTCTGCGCTTGCGGCTGGACTTGATTGCCCATGCCTGGGTCGTCCAGAGTCGCGGAAAGGTACGTGGGGATGATTTGCCTTCGCCCGTGTTTCCGGGCCGCACCCGTTGGCAGCTGGAGTCGTTTCCTTCAGCTGAAGTTTATCTGCTCCATGAATCGCGTGAGGAGGCTAACGGCCGACCCCTCGATTGAGGGGAACCTGCGACGCCACCCCCCGTTTGCTCGCACGATGGAACGCAACCTCCTGAGAGTTCATCTAACATTCCCTTTCCTTAGGATCTGCCAACTTCCTCTTCTCCATATCCTTCTTCGACCTCGAGCCGCCTCATAGTACCAGACTTGTCCCCGCGATGGTCGAGTCGCATCCCCGCCACGTGCGAAACGGCAGATTCCTCCAATCGCGTCATGGACCCCAACAAAACCAATGAGTACGCTCGACGCAACCTATCTTCATGGATAGACGCCTTCCCGTTGCCCCGCGCCCCCGATTCGCCCCAGAAGCGCCGTCCCAATAAGGACCTCCTCGGGGATCCCACGTTCAGCACCTCGATAGACTTCAGCTCCCAGGAGGGATTCTACGAAGCTGCCAAGAAGAAGAAGAATGCTTCCAAGCAGTCTCAAGCCCCCCCACCACCACCAGCTGCTGACCCGCCCCCCCCGGCCGAAGAACCGAACCCAAACGATGGTGCTGGAGGCGACTCGAACGGTGGTGATGGCACTGGGGATGGAAATGGTAACGGTGGTGGTGATGGTTGGTTGGGCTCTGGGAAAGCGAAAAAGAAGAAGGACAAGGGCGAACTAGAAGCGGGCCTTCCAAGCATCCCGACCAACGATTTTGGCACTGATTCATTCCAAGAGATCAAATTGGGAGATGACACTGGTGGTAAACCCGGTTTGGGTCTGGGTGAGTCGGAGACGGAGCATGGATGTACGGTTCACAAGCTGACGGCTGTAATACAGGAGACACTGGGTGGGATTGGGCCGGCACCGGAGACGGTTCGAAAAAGACCAGCAAACCAAACCTCACATTTGACGATTTCGGAGGCATGGGAAAATCTAAGCAGGAGAAGGAGGATCCTTGGGATTTCGGCGCCAAGAAAGATGTCAAGAAGGACCTGATGGGAGAACCAGACCCATGGGGATGGGGAGGTTCCAAGACTAAAGGGACACCAGACGTTGGGCATGGTTCGAAGAAAGAAGGCGACATCTGGGATACCTGGGGAGTCTCAAAGAAGGACCGCGCGAAAAAGAAGGGCATTCTCGGGGACGACGGTTCTTCCCTCAACGAACACGCGCCTGATCCACCACCACCAGGGGACTTTTGGGGTAGCGCGGTTGGTGGTGGTGGTGGTGGTGGTGGTGGTTGGTCCGATGGCAAGAAGGACACCATGATGGGTTCATCATGGGGCGAATCCGAGATTCCCATGCCAGCACCAGATCCGCCGCCACGTCAGGATCACCAAAACGACGCCGACGACCTTTGGAGCTTGGGACAAAAGAAGAAAGAGGAGGAAAAGCCCGCCGCTGAAGGATGGTCAGCGTGGGGCTTATCGGCAAAGAAGGCGGCCAAGATGAAGAACACGCTCTTCGCAGAGTTTGGCAGCAGCGACGACAAATCAACAGATTCCAAGGGAGACGGCGGATGGGATCTCTGGGGCTCCAAGAAGAAGAAGACCGATCTCATCAACCTTGCGGAGGAAACCACGACGGCTGCGCCAGAGCCTGTCGACCAGGGCGATGATTTTCTCAGCTCTTGGGGCTTCGGCAGGAAGAAGAAGAAGGCGCCAGAGGTACCCGAGCCTTCTCAGTGGAAGCAAGAGAAAAGTGAGGAGCCCAACGACGAGTTTTGGAACTCTCTTGGTAAGAAGAAGGCCAACCCGCTCGACTTCCTGGAGAGCAATAACGGTGAGACTGTCCGACGTGACGATGTGGAGGAGTTTTTGTCTGGCAAGGTTAACAAGAATGACAACGACAACTGGGATTGGACTTCAAATTCCAAAACGAAGAAGTCGCAAGATCGACTGGATGCCTTGACTGACCTACCTCCTCCAGCGCCAATGCCCCCCGAAATGGACTTTACTGAACACAATAAACTAGCAGGAGACCCGTTGGCCGATGAGATGGCCGCTAGGGAAGCCGAAGAGCGCGCTGCAAAGGAAGCGGAAGAGGAGGCGATTCGTAAGGCGGAAGACGAACAGGCGGCCGTCGAGGATGCCGAGATTAAGACGCTGCTTTTGAAGAAGGACAAGCGAGGCGGCAGGCTCATGAAGAGGGATGAAACCCGCCTCGCCCTTCTCGAAGGCAATGCGGCGAGACGAGTCGAGGAGCGAGCAGCCCGCGAGGCCGACGAGGCGGCCGCGACGGCTGCTGCCGATGCCGCCGCTGCCAAGGCGGCAGAGGCAGAGGCAGCAGCAGCCGAGGCAGCCGAGGCGGAGGCGGCGGCCAATCGCGAAGCCAAGCAACGAAAAGCAGCAGCCGACGCAGAGGAGTTGTCTGCCTTGATCGCGAAGCGAGATAAACGCCCGGGCAAGATGACCAAGAAGGAGCAGGATCGACTCCAGGTTCTCCAAGCCCGCGCAGAGAAACGAGCCGAGCGCGAGGCGGAAGAGAAGGCTGCCAGGGAAGCGGAGGAGGCGGCTGCAGCCGAGGCCGCCGCGGCCGCAGCTGCCGCCGAAGCGATTGCCCACGAAGAGGCGGAACTCGCCATCCTCGAAGAGAAGAAGGCGAAACGAAATGGCAAGCTGTTGAGGAAAGACGCAGAACTCTACTCGGTTCTTTTCGAACGAGCCACAGCGAGGGCAGAAGAACAAGCCGCCAAGGAAGCCGAGCAAGCTGCCCTGGAAGCTGAGGCACAAGCTGCCAGGGAAGCCGAAGAGGCTGCCGCCGCCGAGGCCGCTGCCGCCGCCGAAGCAGAAGCCGCCGCCGCCGAGGCAGAAGCAGCCGCCGCCGCAGCCGCCGCCGAGGCTGAAGCCGCAGCCCAGGCCGCAGCGGAGGCAGAAGCTGCCGAGATCGCAAAGGAAGAGCAGGAAATGAAAGATCTGAAGGAGAAGAAAGCCAAGAGGGGAAAGCTCCTGAAGAGAGAAACCGAACGGCTTACCTTCTTGGTCGGGCAGACCGTGAAGCGGGCTCAGGAGAAGGCTGCCAAAGAGGCTGAAGCTGCTGCTGCCAAGGAAGCGGAGGAACTGGCCGCCAAAGAGGCCGAAGAGGCTGCTGCGAAGGAAGCGGAGGAACAAGCTGCGCGAGAAGCCGAAGAAGCGGCCGCCAGAGAAGCTGCAGAGGCCGAAGCCGCAGAGATTGCCAAAGAAGAGGAGGAGATCGCAACTTTGACGGCCAAGAAGCTCAAGAGAGGAAAACTTCCCCGAAAAGAGGGTGAGCGACTCACCTTCCTCACCGAGAAGGCAACTCAGCGAGAAGAGGCACGAGCTGCCAAGGAAGCAGAGGAGGCGGCGGCAGCAGCAGACGACGCTGCACCCGACGATCCGCCGCCAGAAGACCCCGGTGATGCCCCTACCGAACAACCAACCGATCAACCCGCCGACGAGCCACCAGCGGAAGACCCTGCAACCGAAGAACCGCCTGCAGTTGCTGAAGATCCGGAAGTCGTGGCAGCGCGAGAGGCCGAGGCCGCTGCTGTGGCTGCTGAAGAAGCAGAGCTTGCAGCATTGGAGGCCAAGAAAGCAAAGAAAGGCAAACTTGGCAAGAAGGATACAGACCGACTCAATATCCTTACAGAAAACGCCAACCAGCGACTCGAGGCGGCTGCCGCAGCAGAGGCCGCCGCAGCGGAGGAGGCAGCAGCCGCAGAAGCCGCAGCAGCCGAAGAGGCCGCAGCTGCGGCCGCCGAAGCTGAAGCTGCAGCAGCCAGAGAGGCTGAAGCCTTGGCTATCGCGGAGGAAGAGGCGGAACTGGCGGAATTGGCTGCAAAGAAGGCTAGGAAGGGCAGACTGTTGAAGAAGGACTTGGCTCGATTCGAACTCCTCACCGAAAACGCCAACCAACGAGCCGAGAAGGCAGCCCAAGAAGCCGAAGCTCTGGCAGCCAAGGAAGCTGAGGAGGCTGCCGCCGCTGCTGAAGCTGCCGCTGCCGCCGAAGCTGCTGCTGAAGCTGCTGCCGCCGCTGAAGCCGAAGCTTTGGCTATTGCAGAGGAAGAGGCGGAATTGGCGGAATTGGCTGCGAAGAAGGCCAGGAAGGGCAAACTGTTGAAGAAGGATTTGGCTCGATTCGAACTCCTCACCGAAAACGCCAGTCAACGAACCGAAAAGGCAGCCCAAGAAGCGGAAGCTCTGGTAGCCAAGGAGGCGGATGAGGCTCCCGAAGGCGTTGCCGAGACCGAAACACCGCCAGCAGAGGAGGTGGAAGATGCGGCGGCGGCGGCGGCGGAAGAAGCAGCAAAAGCCGAAGAAGCTGCAAGAGCCGAAGAAGCTGCCGCTGCAGAAAAGGCGGCTGCTGCAGAGGCCGAAGCTGCTCTTGTTGCAGAGGAAGAAGCAGAGATCGCTGCCCTGGAGGCAAGGAAATCAAAGAAGGGCAAACTTTCCAAATCCCACACCGAGCGATACAATGTCCTTCTCGAGAATGCCGTCCAGCGAGCTGTGAAGGCTGCAGCGGCAGAAGCCGAGGCCCAAGCAGCCAAGGACGCAGAAGAAGCGGCAGCAGCAGCCGCCGAAGCCGAAGTCAACGCCGTTGCTGCTGATGAGCCTGAACCAGCTCCCGAGACCGAAGCAACGTTGGAGGACGCAGCTGCAATTGATGCTGCTGAGGCCGAGCAAGCTGCTGCGAAGGAAGCAGAAGCTGCCGCGATTGCCGAGGAAGAGAATGAGCTGGCTGTTCTTGAGGCCAAGAAGGCCAAGAAGGGCAAGCTGGGCAAGAGGGATACCGACCGCTATCTTGTCCTCCAGGACAATGCTGCAAAGCGGGAGTCCGTGGCCGCCGAGGCTGCCGCCGCTGAGGCTGAAGCCCAAGCTGCCAAGGAGGCAGAGGAGGCAGCAGCGGCAGAGGCAGTGGCAGCGGCGGAGGCGGCGGCGGAGGCAGAGGCAGCAGCGGCAGCGAAGGAGGCCGAACTTGCTCTTATTGCCGAAGAGAAGGCCGAACTTGCCGCCCTGGATGCCAAATGGACGAAGAAGGGCAAGCTCGGGAAGCGAGACACGGACCGGTTCAACGAGCTGTCTGATAGAGCCAACCAGCGGGCGGAGCTGGAGGCCGAAGCAGCGGCAGCAGAGGCGGCAGCCGCAGCCGCAGTGGAAGAAGAGGCAGCAAAGGAGGCGGCAGCAGCAGCTGCTGCGGAAGACGAAGCAGCCAAGGAGGCTGAATCTGCTCTCATTGCCGAAGAGAAGGCCGAGCTTGAAGCCCTGGAGGCCAAGTGGTCAAAGAAAGGCAAGCTTGGAAAGCGAGATACAGACCGGTATAATGAGCTGTCTGACAACGCTGCCAAGCGGGCAGAGCTGGCAGAAGCCGCTGCGGCAGCGGCTGCCGCCGAGGACGGAGAAGCCGGTGGCGAACCGGATGCCGAAGACGACGCTGAACCCGATGCCGAGGGTGGAGCGGATGAGCCGGCCGCTGACGAAGCCGCGGCTGCCGAGGAGGCTGCCGAGAGGGAAGCGGCAGAAGCTGCGGAAAGGGAAGCTGCAGAGGCCAAAGCCGCTCTCATCGCCGAGGAGGAACATGAGCTCGCCACCCTCGAGAAGAAGAAGGCAAAGAAGGGCAAGCTTGGGAAGAGGGATACCGAACGCTACAACCAGCTGTCCGAAAACGCTGCCCAGAGACTCCGCGAGGAAACCGAAGCTGCCGAAGTTGCCGCCGCTGCCGCCGCCGCCGCCGACGTCGAAGAGCCACCCCCGGACGAACTCGACGGACTTGATGACGACAATGACGTTTTTGAAGACGTTTTCGAAGACGCATCCGACATGCTCCCCAAAGAGCCTGCCGAGGACGGTGGTGCCCCTGACGACGACGACGCTGCTCCTCCCGAAGACGATGCTGCCGCCGAGGATGAGGCAGCTATTGAAGCTGCAGCAGCAGAGGCGGCAGCAGAGGCAGCCGCCGCCGAAGCAGCCGCTGCAAAGGAGGCAGAGGAGGCTGCAGAAGAAGAAGCAGAGCTTGCCACCCTCGACAAGAAGAAGGCTAAGAAGGGCAAGCTCGGACGGAAGGAGACTGATCGTTACGTCCTTCTGAGCGACAACGTTGCACGCAGAGCCGAGAAGGCTGCGGCGGAAAAGGCTGCTGCCGAGGCCGAAGAAGCGGCAGCAGCTGAGGCAGCAGCAGCAGAGGCAGAGGCGGCGGCAGAGGCAGAGGCGGCGGCAGAGGCGGCAGCTCTCGCGGTAGCAGAGGCCGAAGAGGCGGCTGCAAAGGAGGCGGCTGAAGCTGCAGCTGCGGCTGCCATTGCTGAAGAGGAGGCAGAGATGGCTCACCTTGAAAAGAAGAAGGCTAAAAAGGGGAAGCTAGGGACCAAGGAAACGAAACGTCTAGAGGTCCTGATGGAAAATGCTGCAACGAGGGCAGCAGAGGAAGCAGAGAAGCAGGCGGCAGCCGATGCAGAAGCGGCGGCGGAAGCAGAGCAGGCGGCGGCAGAAGAAGCAGCCGAAGCCGAAGCTGCTGCTGCCGCCGCCGCCGCCGCCGAGGCCGAGGAGGCTGCCGCAAAGGAAGCTGCCGAAGCTGAAGAGGCTGCCGCAAGGGAAGCTGCCGAGGCCGAAGAGGCTGCCGCAAGGGAAGCTGCCGAGGCCGAAGAGGCCGCTGCCGTCGCCGCCGAAGAAAACGAACTGGCTCAGTTGCATGCCAAGAAGGAGAGGAAGGGCAAGCTCGGGAAGAGAGATACCGAGCGCTTGAATCTTCTTTTGGACAACGCGGCGCAAAGAGCTGAGAAGGCAGCCGCTGAACAGGCAGCTGCGGAAGCTGCAGAGGCAGAGGCAGAAGCAGAGGCGGAGGAGGCTGCCGCAGAAGAAGTCGAGGAAGAAGCAGAGGCAGAAGAAGAGGCGGAAGAGGCAGAAGCGGAGGAAGCTGAAGAAGCTGAGGAGGCGGCAGACGCGGCAGATGCGGAAGCCGAAGCGATTGCCGCCGCCGAAGAGGCAGAAAGGGAAGCAGCAGCAGCAGCTGAGGCCGCTCTCATCGCCGAGGAAGAGCATGAGCTTGCAGCCCTCGAGAAGAAGAAGGCCAAGAAGGGCAAGCTAGGCCGCAAGGATACGGAACGCTTCAACCTCCTGACAGACAACGCAGCTCAAAGAGCTGAGAAGGCAGCTGCGGAACGGGAAGCCAAAGAAGCCGCAGAGGCAGAGGAGGCAGCTGCTGCAGAGGTTGAGGAGCTTGCTGCCGCCGAAGCCGCCGCCGAAGCCGCCGCCGAAGCCGCCGCTGAAGCTGCCGCCGAAGAAGCCGCCGCCAAGGAAGCTGCTGAAGCTGCCGAGGCCGCCCTGATCGTCGAGGAAGAACACGAACTCGCAAGTCTCGAGAAGAAGAAGGCAAAGAAGGGCAAATTGGGTCGCAAGGATACGGAAAGGTTCAACCAGTTGATGGAACTTGCCGCCCAGCGTGCCGAAGCCAAGGCCGCTCGCGAGGCTGAAGAGGCCGCTCCAGACTTGCCCCCGGAGGACGAGGAGGAAGCTTCCCCGGAAGACGAAGACGAGCCTCCGGCCGAAGACGAACCACCCGCAGAGGAGCCCGAAGACGCCGAGGATGCTGCCGAAGAAGACGAGGAAGCAGCAGCAGCAGCAGCAGCAGCGGAGGAGGAGGCGGCAGCAAAGGAAGCTGCTGCAGCTGCAGAGGCTGCTCTCATCGCCGAGGAAGAGCACGAGCTTGCACACCTGGAGAAGAAAAAGGCCAAGAAGGGCAAACTGGGCCGTAAGGATACCGAACGCGTTCACATTCTGACGGAGAACATCGCGAGACGTGCTGCAGAACAGTCTGCCCGAGAGGCTGAAGAGGCAGCGGAGGCAGAGGCGGCCGAACAAGCCGCCATTGAAGCCGCCGAAAAAGCGGCCGCGGAAGAAGCTGAAGCTTTGGCTGCTGCCGAAGCCGAAGCTGAAGCCGAAGCCACTGCCGCTGAGGCCGCCGCCGCCGCCGAGGCTGCCGCTGCAGCTGCTGCCGAGATCGAAGCAGAAGAGGAGGAACTCGCAGCGTTGCAGGCAAAGAAGGACAAGAAGGGCAAACTTGGCAGAAGGGACCTCGAAAGGTACACGGTCCTCATCCAAAACGCCGATGCGCGTGCAGCTGCTCAAGCTGCCAAGGAGGCCGAGGAGGAAGCTGCAGCAGAGGCCGCCGCTGCTGAAGAGGCTGCACTCGCCGAAGCTGCCGCAGAAGCAGCCGCCGAAGCTGCCGCCGCCGAGGAAGCCGCAGCAGCGGAGGCAGAAGCCGCAGCCGCCGCAGCAGCAGCAGAAGCAGAAGCCGCCGCCGCAGCGGAAGCAGCTGCCCTCATCGAACAAGAAGAGGCCGAACTCGCCTTCCTCGACAAGAAGAAGCTGAAAAAGGGCAAGCTTGGCAGGAAGGACACGGAGCGGTATCACATTCTAACGGAGAATGCTGCCAAACGTGCCGAAGAACAGGCCTTGAAGGAGGCCGAGGAAGCTGCTGCGAAGGAAGCCGAAGAGCAAGCTGCTCGAGAGGCTGAAGAGGGCGAGGAGGGTGAGGAGGATGAAGACGCCGAGGAGGGAGGGGAGGACGAGGAAGTCGAGGAGGGCGAGGAGAGTGAGGAAGGTGAGGAAGGCGAGGAGGCCGATGAGGCCGAGGAAGCTGCTGTTGGAGAGGCTGAGGAGGACGAGGAGGCTGCTGCTGCTGAGGCCGAGGCCGCTGCGGAAGCTGCCGCCGCCGCCGCTGCTGCTGAAGAGGCTGCTGCTCTAGAAGCCGCGAGAGCAGAAGCTGCGGCTATTGTCGAGGCCGAAGAGGCTGAGCTCGCCCACTTGCAGAAGAAGAAGGGGAAGAAGGGCAAGCTCGGCAGGAAAGACACGGAGCGGTACAACATCTTGGCTCAGAACGCCGCCCACCGAGCCGAGGAAGCTGCTGCTGCCGAAGCCGCTGCTGCTGAAGCCGCTGAAGCTGAAGCTGCTGCCGCAGCTGCAGCCGCCGCCGAGGCCGAAGAGGAAGCCGAGGAAGCTGAGGAGGAGGACTCATACGAGACGCCCGATGAAGGTGACGACGAAGAAGAGGGAGATGACGGCGAAGAGGAAGCTGAAGCAGCAGCGGTTGCGGTTGCGGAAGTTGACGACGAGGCTGAAGACGAAGCTGAGGACGACGCATCCGAGGCAGACGCATCAGACAAAGAGGATGAAGAGGAGGACGAGGCAGATGACGATGCTGCCAGAGATGCACCTGCACCTGCTGCGGCTGCCGTCGAAGTCGAGGCCGATGTAGATGACGATTCCAACTCGGACTCGGACGCGGAACCCGCCGAGCCAGAAGCGGCGGAAGAAGCCGCAGAGGCCAACGAGCCGGCTGACAGAGAAGTGCCCGCAGAGGTCGACGAAGCACCCCCGGCCGAAGAAGCTCCCGAAGCGGTCGAAGAAGAAGTCGAAGCCATGGCGGTCGTCGAAGCACCCAAAAAGGCCAAGAAGAGCCGGAAGAGCAAGTCTCGGCGGGCGGTTGAAGTGCCGCCTCCGGTGCCGGATCCGCCCGTTACCCCGCCCCCCGAGCCGAGATCGTCCAAGAGAGATCGCGGTAAGCTCAACCGTGAAGGAAGCTCCTTCAGCAAATGGTCGGCGACGCCGCGAGAACGAGAAGAGAAGCGACGGCCATCGACAGCCAAGTCCAAGTCCAAGTCGAGCAGGCGAACAGAGCGGGACGAAAAGGTTTCTTCCAAGGAATCGTCGGAAGACAAGACGCCATCCCGATCGCGAGTTCCTCCTCTCTTCAGCACGCCGCCAGTCACGCGCGGGATGCCTCGCGAGAGGAGAAGCGGCATGAGCGGACGACGCCGCCATTCCGAATCAGCACGTGGTCTCACGTCGCCGCCGCCCGAGGAAATGCCCGACAAGGCGAGCAAGGTGCTGGGCATGGACAGGGAGAGGCCGCACCGAAGGAGGTCTACACGCCATGGACGATCACGGGAGGAGGAAGAGATGGAAATGTCTGGGGCTCTGGATCGCGAGGAGGTCGAAGAGAGGGAAGAAAGCCCCGAGAAGACGGACCGTCGACGATCGAGACGCCCTCCGCCAGAAGAAGACATCGTCATGGTCGAGCCTGGCGGTCCTTCCGACACTCCTCTCAAGCGCGGCGCATCCAAGAGGGCTTCTGGCATCTCTGGCCTGTTCGCAGGACTGATGACGCCCCGATCAGAACGCCCTCCCGAACCACTACGACGCCGCAACACGTATGCCACGACCGACGATGAAGCTGTACGGGCTGCGCGTATGGATGAGGAGCCGGAGGTTGTCGACGTTGACCGAGAGGCTCGAAGAGCAGCACGTCGGGCCAGGCGAGCTGAGCGTGAAGGCGGCGGTGGCGGCGGCGAGCACGAAGACGACGAAGAGAGACGTGCGAGGGACGAGGCGCGACGTGAGCGCCGTCGTCGTCGCGAAGCCGAACTCGAGGGCGAAGGTCAGGTCCCGAGAGAGGATGAAGACCGAGACGCCCGAAGACGAGAGGACAGAGAGGCTCGGCGTGCGGAGCGACGAGCTGCTCGCGAGCGCGAAGAGGACGAACGACGAGCTCACGAGGAACGAGAAGCTCGACGAGAAGAAAGGCGGCAAGCCCGCAGGGAGAAGGAGGAGGCAGCGGCAGCGGCAGCAGCGGCCGAACAGGAAGAAGAGGCGCGCAGAGCGGCACGACGCGAGCGACGACGGTCTCGACAGGTTGATCCGGCGGAAGAGGATCCCGAACGTCGTCGTCGGCGCGAGGCCAGGCGAGCATCTCGAGCGGTAGAGGAGGAGGAAGGAGGCGGCGATGACTACGCGAGACGGAGAGCACGACGTCGCGAAGAGCGAGAACGACACGGGCCGGCGTGGCCTCACTCTGGGACATCCTCTTGGGTCAAGGAGGTCTCGGACGCACCACCGCCACCCGAAGACGCAGCGCCGGTGGAAGAGACGTTTGAAGACGACGGGGCGACTCGCGACGTGCACCGATCGAGACGGCGAACCAAGAACTTTGGAGTCGACGGCACGCCCGAGGACACGGACGATCAACGACGGCGACGAGCCAGACGAGAAGAACGCGAACGAGAGCGGGATCGAGAACGACGGTCCGAGGGGAGCGACGATCGCTACTATAGCCGTCGCAACTCGGCGTTTGTGGACTCGCCGCGGACCAGCTGGTGGAGGAAGCTCACGGGATAGACGACGGCATGATGTACTACCGAGCGAGCGAGTTTTTCTGGACGGCATGCTTCTTGTGCCTGATTTTGGATGAATTGTTTTTTTTTGGATATTTGTTTTTGAGAGCATGTCATTGGATGTACCTGGGGGAAGGCTTATCGGTCTGAGTCTTTTCTGGGGGACACTCGGTTGTACGAGCATGTATGCATAGTAGGTAGGAAGTGGTTTTTGATTTAGTCGAGAAGGAATAGATTGTCTTTTTTGGTTTTGAATAGTCTGTATTCGTAAGCTGGTGACTACTAATCTGTGCATATATTGTCTGTGATCATGGCTTCTTATTTATTGGGGACACTTTATAGTCTGACGTGCATCGGGTGGATGCTGGGCCGGGATTTAGTTCGGCGGAGGTTCAATTTAATTCCACGTCAACCTTCTCTCTCTCTCTTCTTCTCCCTTCACATCCGAACCCCCCTCCTCCTCCCTCGGTCTATTCTCTCAGCTTCACTCTCGCACGTGGCCGTCAGACTTCATTCGTTTGCAAGGCTGACGACCACATCATCTTCTCTCCTGGACCTCATGCAGTCCCCGGTCTTGACCTGCGACAGGCTCAGGCACCGACATAAGCCCAAACGAAGCACCATTACGAAGAGACCAATCTCTACGACGCCTACGCTCGCTTGCGTCGCCCGCTCATGACCTAAAACGACGACACACGCTTACGCTCCTTTTTTTTTTCCCTTTGCTTCGACTTTCCATCTTCGACTTCCCATCTTCGATCAACCTACCTACGATTGCCTCAACCCCCCCACGAACCATCCAACACACATACACACGCTCCCTTTCCCATCATGGCTACCCCGGGCAAGCCCGCCGGCGGCTCGCGCTGGGGATCCTTCCTCAGCCAGGCCGTCGCCGGCGTCGAGTCCCGCCTCGACAACATGTTGACCGAGGGCGAGGAAGCCGATCGCCAACGCCAAATCGCCTACGCAAAGACCATGGCCGCCAAACAACAAGCCGCTGCTGCAGCCGCCGCCGCCGCCCAGCCGCCGGCCGCTACCCCGAAGCCCACGGCGGCGCCGGCAAAGCCTCCGACGTTGCGGGCAAACGACCGGTTGCAGGCCAGGCTGGCAAAGGCCGTGGCCGCGAGGAACGCTCAGCACGGGGCGGGGGCAGGCTCGCCGCGGAGTTCGATGGATCAGCCGAGTCCCGCGTCGTCGGTGCGCGCGTCCATGGATAAGGAGTCGAGGACGAGCGTGGATGCGGCGGCGAGGGATGGTTCGGAGAAGGCAGAGTCGAAGCCTGGTACGCCTGATCCTGCGGCTGATGCGCCGTTTGCTGCTCCCGCGAAGACGCCTGTGACGGGTGCTGCTGCTGTTGTGAAGGAGGTGCCGTCGATGGAGGCGATGCCTGTTTTCTCGAAGGCTTCGCCCGAGGCGGCTCCTACGGATAATGCTGCCAACGGGGTGGTGTCGAAACCCGATTCCAAGGCCGAAACCAAGCCCGAAACTACGCCCGAGACGAAGACCGAGACCAAGGCTGAAGTTACCGCAGAGGTTAGCTCCAGCACCGAGATCAAATCGACGACGACGCCAGAGATCAAACTCGAGCCCCCAGTCGAAACCGACGATACTGGAAAGAAGGATGCTTCAACACCGGTCCCCGTGAAGGAGCCGGCGAAGGAAGAGGCAAAGAAAGATGAAACTAAGAAGGAAATCAAAGAGGAACCCAAGACCGAACCAAAGACGGAAACGCACAAGGTGGAAGAGCCCACGCCAACACCACCGACAATCACCCCCAAACAACCCGTAGAGAGCTCCAAAGAAGAACTAGAAATGATCAAGGCCCGTCAACAAGAGGAAATCCAAGAATACGTCGAACGAATCGACGCCCTCCAGTCCAAGCTGCAGTACCTCTCCAAGAATGCCGTCGACGCCGCAAAAAAGACCAAAGGCGCCGCCGCCAAGGGGAGCATGGAGCAGAAGCTTGCCGAAAAGGACGAAAAGATTGCCTTGCTCATGGGAGAAGGCCAGCGGCTGTCGACGACCGAAGGGAAATTCAGAACCACCATCCGCAAACTCCGTACCCAGATCGCGGACCAGGAGAAGCAGGTCGACGAGCTGAAGAAGGGCAAGGAAAAGGCCGACGCCGAGCTGGACGCCATGCGCAGCAGCGTCAACAGCAACGAAGAGCAGGAGAAGCGGAACGAGGAGGTGCGCAAGGTCAGCGCCGCGCTGGAGAAGCAGATCGACGCCCTGAAGAAGGACGTGGCCGCCAAGGACGAGGCCTACCGGCGTCTGGAGCACGACGCAAAGGTCAAGGCGGAACAAGCCGAGTTTGCGAGCGCCGAGGCTCTCAACAAGGCGTTAGCTACGGAACGGGAGAAGCAAAAGGACTACGAGAGCACCATTGCGAGTCTGCGGGCGGAGAAGGAGGCCGTCGCGGACAAGGCTCGGTTGGACGCGGCAGAGTGGCAAGCAAAGGTGCACGACGCGACGGAACGAAGTCGGCGGTTGGAGGAGGAACTCAAGCTCGAGCTGCGGGCGTCGGAGAGCAAGCTCGAGGCCATGAGGGTGGCGGCCGAGGAGGCCTCGTCGGGCATCGGGGGGGAGTCGCAGATCAAGCTGCTTCGGCAGATGGAGACGCTGCAGTCGCAGTATGCGTCGGCGAGCGATAATTGGCAGGGAATCGAGGCGTCGTTGCTGGCAAAGGTGTCCAACTTGGAGAACGAGAGGGACGAGGCGCAGCGGAGGGAGTCGGAGATGCGGAAGAAGGCGAGGGATTCGGTAAGTTGTGTGCACTGTTTGGTCGAAGTCGTTGCTGACCCCTATTTAGGCTAGCAGATGTAGACGTCTCGAAGACGAACTGCAGGACGTCAGTCCCGCGCTTGCGACGGCGCGCCAGGAACTCGAGACGTGTCGCGAAGAGCTCGCCACGTTGCGCACGCGATCCAAGTCGACCGAGACGGTGCTCGAGCAGACAAAGGCCGAGCTAGAGAAGCAGCAGCGCTCGACCACGTTCGCCTCCGAGGTCGAGCGTCGCCAGTGGGCCGAGAACCAGAGCCGGCCCGAGTCGCCCAGGCTCTCGGTGCCCCGGACCTTCAGCTCCGACCTGGTCGGCCTGCCGCTCCCCGGCCGGACCCCGAGACGGTCCCCGACGCCCGGGAGCAACCCCGACAGCGGCGGCGGGCCCGAGGGCATGTTCTTCGGCCGGAGACTATCGAACCAACCTCCGCTACGGACCAGCACGCTGTCGACGCTGGGAACCTCGGGAATCGTGCCTCCGCCGCCGCTGTCCCCCTTCGAACCGCCGAGCGAGTCCCCCCGGGCCGGTTCCCCTCCCCCTCTCGACGACGACGCCGAGTCC
>JAMQMW010000012.1:0-21834 GCA_024115155.1 Thelonectria blattea
GGGGGGGGGGCCAAAAGGGCGATTCAGGGTCGACGCAATGACAATGAGCGATGCATCGTCACAAGTAGAGGGAGCGTCTGCGGCCGGGGGGGATCCGATTGGTGGCCAGACTCGGAGGGCCATTTCCTTCGTCAACGATGAAAGGTCGAGTCGAAGCTGGGTGATACCTAGTTACTGTGGTCATTCATTGGACAAGCAAGACGAAGTCTCCTCCTCCATCCTCCGAATCCCCTACACGTGGGAAGGATGCTCCGCAACCGAGCCAAGAGCGGGCTGCGGAACCGGGAACCGTTCGTTATCTGCGCTAACGTCGGAGGGAGGGCTCGAGCGCATGACTCGGGATAGCCACTGATGAAAGGCTTCCACTGCCTGCCTATGATGAAGCTCGCGGGCCTCGCGGGCTGATAATGGATAAGCCACATCAGCATCTGACCGGTCGGTGGAGTATTCCCAGAAATCTAGACCGCCTCGTTGCATTGATGACGGGTTGAGTTTGGGGCTACTGCGCAGGGCTTCTGTTCCTTCGCCGACGGTGCTGAGCTGAAGGAGGGACATGGAGGGGAGGGGTAAGGGGGAGGGGAGGGAGGGAGGAGTGCTGACGGGCTGGCTGGGATTTGGGAATACGATGGTGGCATATATGGGGATTTTGGAATGCGGGCAGAGGGACGCACGGGTGTGCCAGGAAAGGTAATCAGATTGTTGAGCAGTGACTGTTTACCAGATGATGCTGTCATGGCTGTCATTGCTGTTCTTTGTGCCCCGGGGACATGAGGCTTCATCCCTTGGTCTCCCTTCTCTTACCAAGAACCCAGGGGTCTTGATTGCTCAGCCCTGCGTGATTTCCACACTCGCTTAGGAAGGAACACAGAAAGACACGATACAAAGCCAAGAACCCCCCGGCAAAAAAGAAACCCACGGCAAATGCACGACTGGAGGGAAATTCGGTGGCGAGCTGGGGTCGTACGATGGCATCAAGCTAGTGCGCAATCGCTCCTTTGCCTCTTCAGGGTCCAGATCCGATCTTGCCGCACGTCTTGTCGTTTTTGACAGCGGACGCGAACCAACCCACGGGAGATCCAACAGGTCTCTTGTAGGTAGTCTCGTGGGGGACACATACGTATTCTCATCATCCATCGAGCCATCTATTGACAGCCAAGACGATATCCTCAACAGTCTCATGCCTCTGCGTTCTTGAAGTCAAACTCGCAGCAGGACCCTGAAAACACTCTGCGCCCACGCCAGGTCAACGAATGCCACCCCCCTCAAAGTTGACTTTTCTGTAGTCAGGGGAAACGTGATTGTCCTCTTTGCTTTTTCCGCCCGCCACGTGGATCTCCAACGGGGCCGTTCCTGATATTCGGGACCGTCATTAACGACGGCTTGAGCCTGGGCTGCGATTAATCACGAGCTCAAAGTCCCGAATCGCAAAAAAAACGAGGCGGAATTTTGGCCGGCCTATCCGTATAGTGTACCAAAATGTCCCCAATGCGTTCGTTACCGCGCGTTCCGCGAGGACTTTCCTGCAGCCACAACTGGACTGGCTACTGAGCCAAAGTAGGTAGTTAGGACCCGGGTTTTGACGGAGAGATGAAATGCCCCGAGAGGGGGAGGTGGTTCAGCTTTGGGCGACGGGCAGTTGTGCGGGGTCGCCATGATTAATCTCAACCTTCCAAGCCACCAAGCTCAACTGTCAAATCAAACACGACTTTTGCACGGCTTCACGATTCAGCGCAGTCCAAGCAATCAAGATTGCTGCGATGCTCTTCAATCGAATCTCGACTCTCATCCCGACTGACCCGACTCCCGCTCAGACCGTTTCGTTTCCAGTCCCCGGAGCCGAACAAACGACTCCGCACCTATCTTCGTGGCCCTTGCTTGTCCTTCAATTGAGCGATGCATGCATGTTGGACCGTGTGAGCCTGTGATGTGATATGAGGTGCATGTTTCTCGACGTGCCAAGTCGAACATTGACAGCTGCATTGCGCATGTTGCATGCCCCTGCCGTGAAGTGCATGTCTTCAGTTTGATTGCTGTAATGTACTTTACGAATATCCGTCTCCGATTGAAAAGTCACCAATTGAACCTCGGCTACCGTGTTCCGAGAATGTCCATGTCGAGTTGTTTAATGCCGCGGGGTTGAAACCGTTGAATGCATTTCTCAATCATTGAACCAGGTGAATTCCTCTTTGAACCGGAATGCGATTCATTCTCTACTGTGCTTGGATTCTCAAAACGCTAGAAGACCACAGCCGTGCAAATATGTACAAATACAAGAAACCACCACCTACAGCCAAGTGTAGCACTCGTCCGCAATCGGCACCGTAACGCTGTACACAGTCTCCTTCCACCACTGCGTCACAAACGCAATCACACTAAACTCGAACTCCGACGTAATCGACAAACCCTGCGAACACTCACCGCTCTCCGTCTGCGTCACCGACCCCTCAACCGTAGTCCCATCAGAACTCCCGCTGACCTCCTGGCTCGCCGTCAGAGCAAACTCGTTGTTGAACTTTGGCTGCGCCGTCACCCCGCCGCTCAGATCGATCAGACCCCCCAGCAGCTCAAACTGCAGCATCACCGTGATGTCCACGTACGGGTCCACCGACGCCGTCGCCTTCTCGCTAATGTTCGCCTTGGCCGTGAACTCGGGCGTCCACCCCGTGGCCGACGAGTTGGAGCTGTCCAGGAAGTCGAGGTGGAAGTTCCCGTCGGCGATCTTGACGCCCAGGTCCGTCGTGAGCACGGCGGCCGCGCTGGCAGACAGGTTGACGCCGATGTCAAAGTCGAGCGCCGGGCCGAGCGTCACGATGCCCGGGACGTTGACGATGCTGTAGGTTAGCGGGTCGGGGTCGTAGACGACGTTCTTGCTGTAGGGCGCGGTGACGTTGA
Organism: Thelonectria blattea; assembly: GCA_024115155.1. Classification (NCBI taxonomy): domain Eukaryota; kingdom Fungi; phylum Ascomycota; class Sordariomycetes; order Hypocreales; family Nectriaceae; genus Thelonectria; species Thelonectria blattea. Next base: position 2,893 of record JAMQMW010000012.1, read on the forward strand.
TGGTCAGGCCGAGTTCGGCCGAGGCGTAGGTGTCGACGTCGAAGGAGAGCTCGTACACTTTGGCTTTGAGGATGGAGTAGCGCAGTTTGCCCGAGAAGGTGATGGAGCTGCTGACGTTGGCCGTGTCGGCCGTGACGTACAGGTAGGGGACGTAGGAGTAGAGTGAGGTCGAGGGGGTCAGGGCGAGAGAGTTGGAGAGCGTCAGGCCGTTGGTGTCCAGCGTGATGGCGCGCTTGGTCTGTCCGGCAGGGACGGAAGTGAAGGTGATTTCGGTATAGGCTGGTCACGGTCAGTATCGCGAAGATGAAACGGCACAAGGGGAGACAAACCGGCGGTGTTGTTCAGGTCCGACTTTTCTCCGTTGGCGACAATGGTCAGCGTCTTGCTGTTCGAGGTAATGCTGCTCGTGAGGAAGATGCCTCGCTCGTTCTCGGCATCGCAGTCTCCGAGATGATTCGTGATCAAAACAAACTCCTCATCGTCAGACCAGTCAGACAGCGCCTCCTCAAAGGCATCCTGGCTGCCAAAGGTAATGGTCACGGACGAAGGCTCGCAGTCCACGGCGGAAATGTCGTCGACCTCCTCGAGCAGCACGGTCGGGTGGTTCATCTCGAGGGAGACGTTGACCATGCTGTTTCCGTCCATGCCCCAGTTGAGCGAGACGTTTGTCGACGGCACCAGGTTTCCCAGGTTGCTCGTGTCGCTGTCCGGGTTGAGGATGGGACTCAGCGTCGTGTCGGATCCGACCGTGGACGTGTTTGCCGCTCTGGCGTAGGGGCCTCGGGGCGCGTGGCTGGAGACCAGCCCGGCCGCGACGGCTAGGAACGAGAGTGAAGTCAAGATGGCCATGTTGGCGGTGTTGAATAAGGAGTGACTGGTGTTGAGCAGCTTGAGCCTGACTTCAAGATTATCTACTTCACGAGAGCGTCTTGCGGTATATATATCCCATCACGACCACGATGTAAACCCCCGCGGTCCCTTAACACATGTTAATCTGTCCGTCAACGTGCCATTCCGGCAATGCATAACACGCTGGCCCACGCGCCCTTTCCCGGCCCTATTCCCTCGATGCCGTGATAATCGGAGGAAGCGAACGACAACTGGGGCCTTACTGGGCTGCGATCCGGCCGAGGACTTCACTTGGTCGGGCCCCCATTTACCTCCTATTCGAGAGGTCATTATGCAACATCTAGCTCCTTTAGGGCGCTGGAGCGACCACTCAACGGTGGTTCGTCCATATTCGGCGTCGCCCTGAGCAGCTTCACCGGAAATTGGCTCCACCGCGAGACCTGAACGGTATCAGAACCCTGGCGTGGGCAGATATAACGGGAGTTGTATGGGAGGAGAGGAAGGAAAAGGCAGGTGTAAATCCACCAATACGGTATTCTTCACGGAGATGGGCGCTCGTCTGATGTGGTAAATGGCATGTGAAGACCGGCAGTGGTCGAGGGGTTTGTAGTATTTCAAGGTGAGAAATGCGTGATGTGCCGGGCTGGGCGTTGTGCTAGGGCGCGGGGGACAGGGAGTTGGGAGGGGTTTGACGTGCAAAAGTACCAACTTGAGACGAAATAGTTTCCATCTTTCTTTAATGGTAGGTGAATACATGTCCCCTATGCCCAGATGACGAATACGAAAATCTAACATGGCTCGACTCCGGATACAACTTCATGTTGTTTCTATATAGCTCGCTGACTGATACCTACTCGGCACCTACCGCACAACCCATGCATTATTTGAGTTTGGGTCCTATGCACGCTCTTCGGTAGGACATCCGCCAACCTAGGTTTCGGGCAATTTACCTAAAATTCAAAAACCACCTGCAACGTTACACACGACTTTTGTGCACAGCGCCGGACTATCTGCCCACCTAGGCACCGAGGAGAAATACGCGTGTGAGAGTGTTTATCTTCTATTGGAGAAGCCGGTGGGTGGTGTTGTGCAGGATGTACATAGTACGAATGCCGCGGCCTAAAACATCGCGGCACGGGAGACAGGGGTGAATCAGGAAATGCGTGACGGGAGGGGGGACAGGGTTTACAGCCTTAGCCGTCGACTTCCTAGATGAGAATCTTGGTCTGGTTCTACAAAGATAGGCTATCCGTATGCAGCCCCTAATTCTTGGTTGAGCAAGGAAGTCCGGGTCAAGTGAAACCGTGAGCGTTATCGCGGTCTCGCTCGGCTCCAGGGTAGGTAGTCTCCTCGACGAGAGATGCAGTATCGCTGGCACTAGGAATTTACGAAGCACCCGGCATGGTGAACGGTAGCCTAATAAAAGGTCTAAACATTGTATTCGCAATGTAGCTAAATAAGAAAACATCTCTTGGCTCTCTTGGATTCTTGGGACGCGGCACTATTAAGCCACGTTGTCGTCATGAAGGGGTCAAGTAAATCAGCTCACAACTCATGAATTACCGAGGCATATCCTCATAAATGGGGAGGATAGAGCAAACAATCAACATCCAACTGCTCAGCCAAATCCAACAACTCCCGCGGAGAAAGAACAGCCATTGCACTAGCCGCAAAGTGATCCCACCCCGACTCATCAATCATCGGGTGCTCCTCCTGGCCGGTCGTCTCGCTCGGCATATTCTCCCCCTCAGGGCCCTCACTATTCGTACCACCACCGCCGCCAACATTATCCTCAGCAGCAGCCGGAGACGGCAAATCCGGCGGCCCGTTCACGGGCGTAAAAGCCGACAGCTTCTGCTCCAGCTGGCCCAGTTCCACCTTTCGCAGGGGCGCGACGAGGCTGCCCTTGGCCATCATGGTGTCCAGGATGTAGCCCATGTCATCTCGCCAGGTGGGATCCTGGATGAGGTGTGGGCAGATGACTGTGATGAGGTGCAGCAGGAAGCCGGAAGACGAGGCGTACTCGACTTGGAAGGGGAGAAATGATTCTACACATGTGGTATTGGCACTTTTCGTCTGGAATTGCGGATTGTATTGCGGCTTACCCAGCAAGTCCTCGTCGGCTAGCGCTTTCAACGTCCTCAAAACGGTCTGAGCAGAGTCGACACACGCCTGAATTAGCGAGGCCACAGGCGCCGAGAGGTTGATGCCCGAAGAGACGTGCGTGTTGGCCTGCTCAATGTGCATGTGCAGCGCGCACATGATTTGCGGTCGAGTCGTTAGGACGACACACTGCTGGGGTTAGGAGAAGGAAAGGGGGAAAGTTGGTGTTGAGTGCTCACATGATGGTAGCTCAGAATGAGACGCGTCGCCGTCCGCGAGGCTTTGCTGATGGAGTCTTGGAAATGGGTGCTGATGAGCGTGTTCAAGTCCCGGGACACGTCTGCGAGAACGCGGAGGATAGACTGTGTGTCGGATATGAGCGTGCCGTCGTAGTTTTTCCCCACACCGTACACGGCTGCATTATGTGAGCTTGTTGCAGCACCATCCAAGGGCAGACAAACTTACTTGTGAGTATTCTTGCGGTTAACCGGGACAGCCGCACGTGTAGCGTCATGGTGGCCGCGTTGAGAGAGCCGTCCATCTCGGACGGGAGCTTGGTGCTGATGTCCTCGTCGCGAATCGACGTGGTGGCGCCGATTAATGCCGACCAGTCGCGGTCCAGCATGTAGACGATCCAGAAGACCATGTGGCACCGCTTGGAGTGTTCGATGCCTACGACGTCTTCGCGCATGTGCCGGTGCATGCCCGCGAGGACGCATACTCGAAGGGCTTGGCCGATCTGGCGGGAGTTAGCAGCGTTGACAGCGGCGACAGCGAGTAGAAAGGGGGGCACTGATTACTAACGTGGTGAAAGGCGGCCACTCTCATGTCGACCGACTGGTAATACAGAGCCGCCAAGGTCAACGCCTGGGCCGAGATGACAGGCTCATAGTCCACGCTCGCCATATCCGGCAACATGGACATGGCGCGCGCAGCATAGTGATAACCCGGCGGCTTATCGTCCCTCGCGCCACTCCCGATAAACGCCTTCCCAAACGCCAACACCAACAAGAACAGCGAATACCAATGCTTGCACCTCCTCGCCTTCGTCGGCGCATCCTCGTACAACTCCCGCATGTGTCGCGCAAAGTCCTGCTCGTCGATGATGTTGGCCAGGGGACCGAGGTAGAACATGGCCGTCTTGACGAGGAACAGGGCAAAGTCCGAGGGCGGCAGGTTGGACACGTCGGGGACTTCGTCGGGGCCCAGGAGACGGCGGGACATGCGGAAGGCACTGCCGTCGAGGTGCCACGGGGGAGGCTCGCAGTCGGCGTTGGGGAGGTGCTTGCCGACGAGGGAGAGGACGCGGCGACAGAATGCCCAGGAGGATGAGGGGCCCATGTACCCTGATGTTGTTTAGTAGGGGGCTTCGAAGAGTATTCGGTGCTGCTTACAGTATCTTCCGTTGGCGCCTTGAGCGAATGTGTAGTCGTTGTCGACCAAGGGGTTCTGTCGAAACGCAGGCTCGACTCTGTCCAGTGATGGCTCGGTGTCGTTGTCATTGTGACGGGTCTCGGTCTGGTGGCGATCGAGTGAGGTTTCTGGAGTCGAGGCTGAAGGCACGGCTTAGCACGGCATCAGAAGACACACGGGTACTCAGACTCACCCATGTCTGGCATATCGATGCTGGGGCTGGTGATGGAGCTTGCATTGGCCGTCGGTGGCCTGAAGCCGGACGCGGGGGACCTGCTTGAGCCCTCATTGCCTATGAAAGGGTCGATTGTTGATCCCTCTCTGCGCTTCTCCAGAGCTCTGAGGTAACTGGGAAGGTAGACATATTAGCACATGCCTTGCCTCAATGTACCTACATGGAAGTGACAACTGGGAAGACTTTCCAACCTTTCAGGAACGGATATCCGCTTATCCGTGGCGGGAAATTCACAAATGGAATTCTTGCGTGCACACCTCGCACATGGCTCGGAGCCAGAGCACTTGACTTTCATATTCCGACATCTCTTGCATCTAAATCACATTGTCAGAGCGGGGGACATGATCCGATACCAATAAATTCAATTTTACGCTGCCACAAAATTTCTAGGGAAAAATAGATGAATACGCACGCCTTGGGACACTTCTTTGCTACTCTTGTCGTCGGCATCTCGATGCGGCAGGGGGATGATTAATTTCGTCGTTGTAATCTGAACGTGGAGCAAGCGAGCACTCGTGCAGACAGAAGTCGGGGGGAGATCCCGACCTTTATGGCTCCGAATGGGAGTTTCCAAATGAGGAAATGTTGCTTATCAGTGGACGGTTTGTCAGGCCGGGTTCTGATTCCGGTTCAGCGAGTCAAGTATAGGTGCGATATCGGCTTGCGAAGCCGACGATAGCCTCCATCATGGGCCTCATAAAGCCGATTCGATTGTGTGATTGCGGGGGTGGGGGAATTAAAGGAAGAGTTGAAAAGGGTTTTTATCTGTCGATTTGTTTTGCAGTCAATTGGCCAGAGACAGACAGTAGTCAACACTTACATCATGATGCTGGGAAGACAATCACGAGTTGCACTGAGGTGAGTGTCCAATTGACACGGAGAGTCTGAGACTATAATACTCATCCATTTTACAGGCAATTGGCTGCCATTCATCGACCAAAAGTCATTCATACCTCCTTCAGGATGAGCTCAACTGCCGCCGCCGCCAAACCAGCGGCTCGTTTCCAAGCCGTGTTATCAGCAGACGACTTTGAAGACAAACTCGCCAAGCGGCCCGACTTTGACCATTCCAACACGCCCATCGAGGTCACGAAATCCCCCGACCCAACTTGGTCCTACGGGAACGGCGTCCGGACACCTTCAGCAGCTGTTTCCTCACTGGCTGCTTCCCCAGCTTCACCCTCACCAACCCAAACCTCCCACAAGGAAATCGACCCCTACTCCTCAGACCGCTCCGTCGGCCAAAACTACAGCCTCCTCATCTCGGCCATCGCCCCCCGACCCGTCGGCTTCCTCAGCACCGTCTCCAAGACCGGCCGCAAGAACCTCGCCCCCTTCAGTTACTTCCAGCTCGTGGACCACGACCCCCCCATGTTCATCGTCAGCTTCTCCTCCCGCGCCGGACCATCCAAGGACACCTTCCAGAACCTCAAGGACACGGGCGAGTGCGTCATCAACACCGTCTCGGAGAACATGATCGAAGCCGTCAGCGCGTCCTCCATCGATGCGCCGTACGGCCTGTCCGAGTGGGACGTCACGGGTCTGCGCGAGGCGCCCGCCGAGACGGTGAGGCCTTCTCGCGTCGAGGAGTCGGTGTTTTCCGTCGAGGCCAAGGTGGTGGATGTGAAGGAGTTTAAGCCGCACGCGCCGGGGATGAGTAGTGCTGGGATTGTGCTGCTCAAGGCGACGAGGTTCTGGGTGAGGGAGGATGCGGCGAATGCGGATTTTAGTCATATTGAGCTGGACAAGTTGCGGCCGATTGCGCAGTTGGGCGGCATGTCGTATGGGCGCGTGAGTTCGACGTTTGAGCTTCCGAGGCGGAGGTGGGCGGAGGAGCAGCCGAGGAGTGAGTTGTTGACTGAGCTTCAGAGGAAGTCGGAGGGTGAAGAGTAGAGTGGAATTTGGATATATATGCACTCAGTGGACTTGTATAATACATTGGTATCCTGTTGGTAGAAAGTCAGTGTTGAGGTCACGCCGAACTCGCCCTCCATGTGAATGCATGAGACAGGCTGCAACTTTAGTAAATAAACTGCCTGCAACTCGCACTGTAGAAACAGAGGCGGGACTTTAAAGCAGGTCTCGTATGTAAGCACATATGTGCGTCATACATCAAGTTGGACAGGAGGTACTCTCGCTGTTCATATTGACATGGTGATTCCTTCATATTGACGGAGGCAGTATGGTCTCTAGACTCTCACAACGACTGCATTTGTAACACCAAAATCTATTTCTCCCATCCTGCTACTACCCCAACACCCTCCTTCGCACCTCCTTCCTCATCGCCTCAGCCATATGCTGCGTCCTCTCCACCGCGCCCCTATTCTCAACCGCCCGACGATACAAGTACCCCATGCACTCCCCCACCGACCCCCAGGGAATCATCTTGTGCATCCTCGGAAACGTCTCTCTGAGCTTGGGATCCGCCGCCGCCCTCTCGTAGTCCTGCAGCAACTTGCACCCCAGCTCGTCCGCCATGCCCAGAATCTGCGCGCACTCCATCGGCGTCGTGGGCAGGCCCGACAGGACGCGGTGCTTGTGCGTCTTGAGCGCCTTGTCGACGCTTTCGGCGTTGTGCGTGGCGAGGAAGAGCGCCGAGTTGGGGAAGGGGAGGGTTTTGGAGGCTTCGGGCATGCGGCGCGAGAGGAACATGTCGGCGATGTCGTTGTACGACTTGTCTGTTTCCTCTTTTGTATCGTGGATGAGAGACCGCATCTCGTTCTCGATGTAGGCCCCACGGACTAGCTTGATGGCGACGGTCCAGCCTTCTTGTGCCGCGAGGGTGATGTGACGTTCGGCGTTTGCTCTGGCGCCCTTGAGGTATGCTTGGATCGTGTTGTATAGTAGTGCTTCGGGTCCGCGGTTGTGTTTCCGCATCATGTCGATACACCACTCGTCGAGTGTGGGCTGGAGGACTTGTTGCTCGGCGTCGAGCCACACCTTGCAGCCCTTGTCGCGGGCAGCAATGCAGATCTCGTCGAGGGCGCGTTCGATGTGTTCTGGCATTGGCTTGTGAGATTGCATCGCGTCGAGGGCGATGGGACCGGCTCCAGTTACTCTGCGAGTGTGTCAGTGTGATCCTATACATCCCATAGAGGCGTCACTTACTTGAGGGCAATGTAATCCCCTGTATCGAGCATCGCCAAGGTATCCAAGTTGCCCTGCTTCCACTCCTCAATCATGTCGTAATGCGCTTGCCCGTACTTGGCATCTCCGGCACATAACTCTTCCCCCACGGGATTCTCGAGCACGACTTCTTTAGCATACCCAAGGATAACACCGTGATAGCCAAGCTGTTTGACATCCTTCACAGCCTGGCTTACTTCTCTGGCATTCGTGCCCGCGCAAAAGTGGTTATATATGACCCAACGAAGGACCCGGTTGATGACGGGGTTCTTGTCCGCGTTTAAGAGAGAAGACTTGGACCTGGTGAGAACCGAAATGATGGCCAGGGACGGTCGCAGCAGCCAGCTCGTGGCCATGACGGTTGTGAGCGCCGCAGATCGGAGCAGGACCTTGGCGGGGAGCTTGCCGAGAGCTGCCGTCTCCTCTGGTGGTGCGTGGACTGGTTTGATAGAGGCATTGCTGAGGTATCTCCTGGCTAGGTGGCTGCTTGAAGAGAGGGAAAACGGCCGAGCTGCCTTTGCGATGTGGAATCGGCTTCTTGGGAGCATGATTTTGAACGAGGGGCTTGATGGACAAGAAATTACTGACGACTACCTAGAGACCAGACGTCTTGTTGATACGTAGATACCGGATCTGATATACTTGCATCTACCTCCCGTCCCAAGCCACCCAAACACCGCGGAAACCCTTTTTCCCAACCCTCCATCGCCGCCCATCTCGGATAGAAAAGGATAGACAAGGCAGCCGGAATCAGATGCCGGGCTCTTTATCACAAAAGTGAAGAAGCTAATGCCACGGCGGAAGGCCACGGCGAAGGGCTAATCCAACAACGAGGCAAAGCGGCGCCCGCACTCGCCGCACGAGACGTCACGCGGGGGTCGTTCATGCATGGATGACGATCCGGGCCCGGAATCTGCCACGGAGCCGACCAATCGATGGGACGCCCTGGAGCGGCCTTGGATATGCCTTGGATAGGCTACTATCGGTTTGTTGAACTTGGGGGTTCTCATCCCGCGCAGGTCGGGGGGAGGGACCGATGATCGGATGGGGTTTCCGGGAGTGGTATCCGGGCGAGTATCGCGAATGCCGACTTCGATCCAGTACATAAGGCAAACCAAGATCTTCCCAGAGAGCCTCAGTCCATCAGAGCAGTAAGCAATCGGATTCTACTCTACTTTGAAAAAAGCCGACTCGCCAATCCCACTATGCAGAGATCACGAATTGCTCGACGGGTTCAAGTCGCCGACTTGGGCGCTGCTTGCGGCGCTATCAGGACGGGCCCGGCGCTTAGGAGATGCCTGACTATGTGGCACCCTCCCAAGTTTGAAAACGAGAAATTTGTAAGTGACTTTGTTGGCTGCCGGACTGGGAGATGTGCTGATAATGCATGGTAGCTCAACTACGCCAAGGGCTCGCCTGAGAGGGCGGAACTCGAAAAGACTCTGAAGAAGCTCAGGGGCTCTCTGCCGGTCAAAGTTCCAATTTCCATCAATGGAGCTACTGTGAGTACCCCTTTCCGACTTCTCACTACGGTCCCCTTACTGACAATCCCAGATCGAAACCCTCCAGAGCCGCAAGCAGCCAAACCCCTCCAACCACAAAGAAATCGTAGCAGACTACGCCATCGCCACGCCCGACCAAGTCAACGCCGCCATCGACGCAGCCCTCAAGGCAAAACCCGCCTGGGAAGCCATGCCCTTCGAAGACCGCGCCGCCATCTTCCTCCGCGCCTCGGAGCTGATTGCCGGCAAGTACCGCTCCGAAATCGCCGCCAGCACCATGCTCGGCCAGGGCAAGAACATCTGGCAAGCCGAGATCGAGGCCCCCAGCGAGACGGTCGACTTCTTCCGCTACTACGTGCAAGAGGCGTGGGCGCTGTTCGCTCAGCAGCCCAGGGAGCAGCCGTTTGGCCAGTGGAATAAGATGGAGTACCGTCCGCTCGAGGGCTTCGTGTACTCCATCGCGCCGTTCAACTTTACTGCTCTGGGGGCCACGCTCGTTGGTCCGGCTGCGCTGCTGGGTAACGTGGTCATCTGGAAGCCTTCCGACTCGGCGCTGCACTCGAGTCACCTGATCCACCAGATCCTCCTCGAGGCCGGACTCCCCAAGGACGTGGTGCAGTTCCTGCCTGGCGACGCCGAGGAAGTCACCAACACGGTGCTCAAGCGGCCCGAGCTGGGCGCCGTGTCGTTTATCGGCTCGACGCAGGTCTTCAAGGGCATCCAGAAGAAGATTGGCAACGCCGTGGGCGACGGCATCTACAACTCGTACCCGCGCGTGGTCGGCGAGACGGGCGGCAAGAACTGGGGCGTTGTGCACTCTTCGGCAAACGTCAAGAGCGCAGCGTACAACACCATCCGCGCGGCCTTTGAGTACCAGGGCCAGAAGTGCTCGGCCAATTCCCGTTTGTACGTGGCCGAGTCGGTGTGGCCCGAGTTCAAGAAGCATCTGCAAGATGAGATTCCCAAGCTCAAGGTCGGAGACGTCGAGGAGTTTGACAGCTTCGTCACGCCTGTTATCCACGAGCGCTCGTTTGATAAACTGAACAAGGTCATCGAGGACGCCAAGAAGGATCCCGAGCTAGAGCTGGTGGTTGGCGGGAAGGCGTCCAAGGAGAAGGGCTACTTTGTCCACCCGACCGTGTACCAGACGACAAACCCCCGACATGCCCTCATGAGCACGGAGCTGTTCGGGCCTATCCTGGGTGTTTACGTGTTCCCAGACGATAAGTGGGAGGAGACGCTCAAGACGGTCGACACGACTTCGCGGTATGCCCTGACGGGCAGCATCTTCGCAAAGGATCCGTATGCCTCGCGGCAGGCGCAGACGGTGCTGAAGCACGCTGCGGGGATGCTGTATATCAACAGCAAGTGCACGGGTTCCATCGTGGCTCAGCAGCCGTTTGGCGGGAGCCGGGATTCGGGTACTAACGATAAGACGGGTACTATGGCTCATCTGCAGCGGTTTGTGAGTGTGCGGACGATTAAGGAGGACTTTAACGACCTTGATACGATCCAGTACCCGTCCAACGAGGTTTAAAATAAAGCAGAGTATGAAGCTGTAAATAAAGTATTGAATGCTGATTTTAAATCTTTCCATCTGTACAATATTTTTGTTCATGCCTGAACAGCTAATACTTTTATACACCGAGTACATGTTGAAAGGGAAAAGGGGTAATGCAAGCTAGAGGTCAGAGAGGAACAAGGAGCAAGACGGAGGAGTGATTGTTCTTGAGTGAAAAAAATCGGCAAATGGACTGATGCAGACAGGAAAAAGGAAAACATGGGCGGGAGCGAGATGAAGCAGGAGAATGACCATCCCAATCAGAGGTCGAAGGATACGGGCTTGAGGTAGACATGCAAATGTCGAGGTTGACCTGGCCGTTCCTTGAAGTAGTGAATCGTGCAACGCTCCGCTGACATTGAATATGCTCTCTTCAGCGCCCTGCTTCTCAAACCCCGGGATAGGGGCTGAAAGCATCATCCCAACGAACTGGATTCTTCCCCGGACTCTTACCCCGGATTCCCCAGCATTGCATCCTCGCCCACACCCAAAGCCAAATATTCTTACGTTATGAAAACTCCCAGCAAGTCCGGGGAACTATATCAAGCACCACGGCCGACTCACGACCAGAGACTAAAGACCCCGTCGGATTGAGATTCCGGTGTCACGGTCCTCACGGAGCAATGAAGAAAGGCATGGGCCCACTCGACTGACACGACTCAGGAGACTGGTGGAGTGAGCATGGCTATGAACCCCTGGTCTGACAAGCTCAATCTGGATACTATCAGCAGCCAAGGAGGTTATCTGGCTGGGCTTCAGCTGAATGTCCTAGCTTTTCCCATGCTGGTAATCACGTCGGCTTCACATCCCGATGTGCTCTTCAAGGTACGAGAGTAGACACCAGAATCACCAGTTCTCGATACGGCTGAAGCTGTCTTGTATCCCTGCCTTGACGAATAGGACATCAGCGTGGTGATAAGGACGAAGTGCAGGGAGGCTTAGACCATGGAATTGTGTTGAGTATATAAGCTGTCTGATCCCACCAGTCTTGGAGGTGTTCATGCAGACTTCACTTGTACATCTCCATTCGACAACTTCTTTCATCCATTGAACCTTGACTTCAGCCGAGACTCCTCACGGAAGCCTCGGTCCTCGGCAAGCATGGCCTCAGACGAGAAGATGCACTCGTCCAAGGAACATGACGCGACTGACATGGGAGCCGCTCTCGAGGCGTCCTCGTCGGTCCGGCGGGGAGATTACGTCCCGTCGATTGGGGAGACGCATCGTGGTCTAAAGAGTCGTCACATCCAACTCATTGCGCTGGGTAGGTAAACTCCTGCCCTCGAAGTGAAGTAGCTGGCTGACACTTGACGCTTAGGTGGAACTATTGGCACTGGACTCTTTGTCGGATCTGGAGGCTCGCTGGCGCAGAGCGGTCCAGGTAGGGCATACTGCTAATTACTGGTCATGGCGAATCTGATTTGTGCTCCAGCCTCCCTCCTCTTGGCCTACGCTATCATGTCGTCCATGGTCTGGGTCGTCGTTCTGACTTTGGGTGAAATGACCTCCTACATGCCCATCAAGGGAGTGTCAGTGGCATATCTGATTGATCGATTTCTTGAACCGAGTGTTGCCTTTGCAGCTGGTTAGTCTCCGACCACTTCATCCGTTCGAAGTTGCATGTACTAACAAGGATAACAGGCTGGAACTACTGGTAGCCCCCATTCACTAAACCTACATCTACATTCACTCATCCCTAGATAGGTATGCGTACGCAATGGTTCTGGGCGTCGAAGCCACCGCCGTCGGCGTCGTCGTGGAGTACTGGACGACAAAAGTCCATCCAGCAGTATGGATCACCATCGTACTTCTCGGTACATATCCCAAGTCTTCACACCTACACGCTCTGCATATTCATCTATTCTAGTGGTCCTCCTCCTCAACCTCGGCGCCGTTCGCTTCTTCGGCGAAGTCGAGTTCTGGTTCGCCTCCATCAAAATCATCGCCGTCGTCGGCCTCATCATCCTCGGCTTCATCCTCTGCGTCGGCGGAGGCCCCACGCACGATCGCCTCGGCTTCAGGTACTGGAAGGACCCGGGAGCCTTCAAGGCGTTCCTCGTCTCCGGAGACACGGGGCGGTTTCTAGGCCTCTGGCGGGCCCTGATCAAGTCTGGGTTCGCGTTCATTCTCTCGCCGGAGTTCCTCACAAATTCGGCCGGCGAGTGTGAGGCCCCAAGACGCAACGTTCCCAAGGCTGCGAGGAGGTATATTTACCGACTGGTGGTGTTTTATGTGCTGGGTGCGCTGGTTATTGGCATCGTGGTGCCGTCGAATGAAGTGCGACTTTTGGGGTCCTCTAATGCCTCGGCTTCGCCCTTTGTCATCGGCAGTTGGTTACTCCCACGCCGATATTGGTTATTAGATCTGACGCAATCGCAGTCCAAAACGCGTCCATTCCCGTGCTGAATCACATCCTCAACGCCGTCATCCTGACTGCCGCTTGGTCCGCGGGAAACTCGATGCTCTACGCCGCCTCACGAATCCTTTACGGCATGTCTCGCAAGGGCGAAGCACCCAGAATCTTCAGCAGATGCAACCAATGGGGTGTCCCCTGGCCGGCTGTGCTCGCCTCCTTCATGCCCTCACTGCTGGCTTATCTCAGCGTGTCTAACGATGGCGCTAACGTGTTCAACTGGCTTACCAGTCTTGTGACGTTGAGTGGTCTGATTAACTGGGTTGTTGTGCTCGTCACATATCTCGTGAGTTCTTTCGTCTTTCCACCTTTCCCATTCACATTACTGACATCAATGATCGTAGCGATTCCGAGAGGCGACCATCCACCAAGGTATAGCCGACAAACTCCCATTCAAGAGCCTCCTACAGCCGTACTCTACCTACTACGCCATCGTCGGCATGTCCCTGATTTCCTTGACCAACGGGTTCAGTGTCTTCTTCCCTGGACGCTTCAACGCCGCAGATTTCATCACATCATACATCCCGATACCCATTTTCGTCGCGCTGTACCTTGGGCACAAGCTTTGGAAGAAAACGCCGTGGCTCACGCGGGTTGGGGGCATTGATCTTTTCAGTGGCTTGGAGGAGGTCGAAGAGGTTACTGCGGCTGACATTCCGCCTGTTCCTGCGAATATTTGGCAGAAGCTTTGGTACTGGATTTGCTAGAAGATGGACGTATCATGTCAATAGTCGTGATATCTCATCTCCTCGACATGCTCTCTTTAATCTTCCACCTGACAAAGAAGAGCTCGTCAGAATTGTTCGTCGGCAGATGACCCTTCATGAGCAATTAACTCTCTTGATTTAGCACATAATATTCCAGCTTATTCTCTCTACTCTCTTACGTACGGTTGAATGGTTTATTTTCCGCATGTTCGACGACTTGGGCCCGTTATGGCGAGATATCAATCCATCGCCCCTTCGCCGTCCCTACCTTTTTGGGCTTCGGTCAGTCGAGAGTATGTTCCGCTTGTCTCGCGACTGTCAGTTCAACACATAGCCCCCCGGTATGGTAGATCAAACCAACTAAATATATCCGCATCATTCCGCCGGGACACTGTCCACGTATATCCAAGTCATCGGATCGTCGTCCTCAAACCTCCACTGGTGAATAACCCCAGATACGATTCCATACACCCTATTGTCCGAATTCATAGCAATAGCTGTGAAATTCGAAGAGGGTACGACATCTTCTGGAGAATCTTCCAGAGTCGGCTCCGTCTCGGAAGTCCAAGTACGGCTCTGAGCGTTCCACCATCGAGCCAGTACCTGGCCATTGCTCTTAACATTTGCCACTACTGTATTCACCTCGTCGAATGTGACGACAGCAAAGTTGGGTGCCGATTCCCTATCCAAATTGCCTAGGATTGGCCGATCTATCACATGGTATTAGCGACTGAGACTTGGGCACCTTGACAAGAAAACAACTTACTCCAGTAAATATCCGCGAATGTGAAGCTATCATTGATTCGGGCTTCTCGCATGATATCCGAGTTGTCGTAATAACCCTTCCACTCGGTCCCGTTGGCAAGAGATGTCAGAGCGAGACCAGACCCCGTGACAGCATTCGGCGAGATGGTAAACTTGACGTCGCCCCAATTATCGTCGCTTATACCAGTGACGACATTCGCCGGGTCCTGGTGCAGCAACAAGATCTGGAACTCCGATCCCTGGGGTGGTCGCCAGACGGCCAGGTTCGACCCGCGTCCTGTCTGTGCGAACTGAAACGTTCCGAGGCTGCCCTGCTTCCAGTCGTTCCCGTTTTCATTGTTCAAAGACACTAGCTCGTTGACTTGGTTGTCGGAATCTAGGATGTACAGCCGAAGATTCCAGGCACCGGCATCATCAGACCAAGCCACGGCCGCCATTGGAGTCCCTTCTGCGATGTTTCCATTCGACCATATGCTTCCAACTTTCCACGTCTTGTTCTGGGAGTCGTAAAAGGACTGGATGATGTCATTGTCGCGATCCTGGTGAAAGACGTAGTAGTGTTGGTATCCATTCGTATCGGTCCAGTTCGCGGTTGCCAGCGCAGATCTTGGCAGTATCGGTGATGAGGAATTGGATGTCGGAGTGTTCGCTGCTCCTTCGCCTGAATCAGGTGATGAAGATTGCGACGCCTCCGGGCTCGAAGAGTCTTTTTGCCCAACCTCGGCCTTCATCAAGCCACCAACGAGAGCCCCGACGATGATGCATCCTAGAACGGCGACGAGAATGAAGAACGTCCTGCGCTTTAAGCCACATACTCTCGATTTTTCTCGTTTCTCGATGTCGGTGGTCGCGGCCTGATAGTTCCGGGAGGGTTCTTTGTCGTCTCTGACCGGTATTCTCAGGACTTCTGGATTGGACGCCTGATGTTCGACCGTGTTGTGGAACGGGGGTAGCGAAGTCGCCTCGGGCAAGGTCAAATCGGGGTCGACGTAGGCCTCTGGGAGGGTAGAGTAGTTGGTCAACTCCATCGGCGGCGATGCCGGCTGTTCGGACGAGGTTCGCATTTCGTGTAAATAGGACGACAAGAGGTGCTCCAAAGTCTTGTGAAAATGAAATCAGATTGCGTTGAAAGCGTATAACACGGAGTGCTCACGCGCCTGGGAATAGGACCAACCCATCGCAGGCAGAACAAAAGAGAAATCGAGAAGACAGAGACGAGGGAAGAACGGGAGACACTGAGAGACGGCAGACCTGATGAGTGCTTCGCCACCGCAAATGTAGTCAGCATGCAATTAAGCCACAGCCTACATACAAATCCATCTTGTACAACCTTCCCCGTCGGACAACTAGGCAGCCATTGATCAATCCCGCCATCACGCTGCAGGCAAGGTTTCAAATAAACTCCAACGTAGGCTTGAGCCACCTTTGGATGCCACACACGCCGCTCAGCTGCAGAACATGACTGGGTGAAGTGAGGGTTCCCGCTCTTGATGGTACTGAAACCGCCGGGAGATGCAAGGCGGAGTGGAACCGAGCACAATGGTGTAGTTACAGAGTAGCTACATATGTGTGATTATGCCCGTGTACGCAAATAGCTTTGGCCTCTCAGCCCTGAAAATGAAGGGCCGCAGCCGCCCGTCGACCAGATACCCACCGAATCGACCATGGCGGTGCTTTCTCTGTTTGATTGGTCGCGGCAGTCGCCGTCTCTTCGCGTTAGTTGCCTATTTTCTGAGTTGTCTAGTCCCTGCCTTCATCCAACAGGCACTGGGAAAGTCTGCACCCCGGGCCTTCCCTGTAGTAGTAGAATCACTGAGGTTCAAAGGGACATGAATTGACACAACAAGGTACTGCCTAGTAGGTACGTACGTACCTGTAATGAGAACACCGTAATCTCGATACGATCGCGGCAGAATTAAAGTACGGGTCGAATTATAAGCTTAATCCGGGTTGAATTACCTACCCACAGGTCACATCTCCAGCTCACTTCGACTGACCTACTTTATTCAACATTGAGTATTAAATATGTACGTACGAATCTCGGCATTGAAAGTTTCTTGTGAGTAATTCAGAGCTGCTCGCTGATGCCCCTTTAATTTGCCTAAAAGACCTCTCGTTACCACTATATACCCTCGTTTGGATTACTTGGCCCATTATACCTATCCGCTCCGTGGCACTACTTTCTCCGTGGGTAGTCTACCCTGGAAGCAAACAGAACCGGACTGAGCTGAACCGAACTCCAGGCCCAACAACTATATTGTCTGAGCACCCATAACTCGGCCAATCCAATGCCCCAGCAATTCCAACAATGGTTCCCTCAATTCGCCCCCGTGCTCTCCCCTATTCGGTCTTTTGAGTATCGAAATCCTACCGAGCTTTTGAAGTGCAAACAGGAGGGTATACAACTGTTTGTGATTTGGCGGCAACAACTCTACCTTGTGGAGTATCTCGGTGCGCTGTTCGCCATCGGAAACACGGCTCATGTCATCTAGCAGCTTTATGTGTATTCTCCTTGCGTCTTCTCTGCGAGTACCCCGTGGATGCCCGCGCTGTATGTCGTCCCTGCCAGAGAAAGCTCGTGTGATTTATCGTTCTCTACATTATCGGTCGGCTAACATGTCGTTTGAACAGCTGGTTTAGTTTTTCGGCTCTCCCACATATCTGGGGAGCCTGGGTAGTCAGATTAAGGGTGAAGTTTGAAGCCCCGGAGTCACTCATGACTGCTCTAGTAAACGAGTTCAACTTCAAAAAGGGCAGACAACCGCAAAGTTGGTAGACCCTCCCGAGTCAAAGCTATATTACGCGCTGTCTTGGATGGCATCGTTTGCTAATGTCTTGCACATTGTTTTGGGGACAGTGGTGTTATCCAGTGCCCTTTTTATCAGCCCGTCTGATGCAGTGGCGGTTTCAATTCGGTTTGTCGTCTCGGCGGTTGTATGTAGGATCTTTCTTATATTTAAGTTACATGTTATGGGGGACTCTATTACGATGTAGACAAGCATAAAATCCAATGTTTCATAGTATTTAATACTAAATGTATTATAATAATTCTTACTTTATATTTCACCTAAAAGCCTACTAAGGGAGACTAAATTATTAGTTCCCCATGCCTACTTTATAAGTATAGGGAGGACATTAAGTTAATAATATACCCTTAATTTAATAAAGAATTAGTATATATGTCGAATAGCTTAGTGTGCCTTTCAATATGACCTCAATTCGTCTGTTGTATTGTGTTGTGTGTGTCTGGCCCCAAAATCTGCTCCTGCCCCTAAAGGCCCCCTTTTTCCTCCCTTCTTATGGCCCGGCGACCGTTCGCCGCCCACCACGTGACCAGGCTGCGGGCCCGTTGATTATATGACCTTCTATGCACAAGGCTATGTATATAACCCAATTCAACACGCCCCTTCAGCTTGACAGCCTCACTGCCTAGCTGACCTATATCGTAGCCGTCATTTCCTCCCGTTCCAATTCCTCCTTCCTAGCTCGCGCCAACCTCGCCAAGAGGTCGGCGAGCCTTAGCTGCTATATAAAGCATTCAAAAGGCTCTCTAGCCAGGCTCTTCATAAAGCCATCAGTAAGCAACTCGGCTGACAGTGTGTAAATAACCTTAATCTGCCCCCTAATAACCTCCTGTTGCAGCCAGTGATTATATATATTTATGTACTTCAGCTTTATCTATAGCTGCATGAGCTCTTCCTTTACTAGCTGTATTGTCTGCATATTGTTGCATTGAATTATCACCCGCGAAGGCTTAGCGTCTTGCTGGCGAGCGGTTAGCAACAATAGGTCAACTCATAGGGCAGCTATAAGCCGGCTTGCAAAGAGAGCTTCTTTTGCTGCTTATGAGAGGGCTAGTAACTCTACCTCCGTCGTTAAGGTCGTTACTATATTCTGCTTTATTGCCCGCTAAGAAATGATCCCTCCGAATAGGCTTATTGCGAAGGCCTATAAGCTGCGACGGTTCAGCGAGTTATTAGTAAAGCTAGCGTCTAAAGCCACCTGGAGGCTATCGTTAGGGCTGCCTGGCGCTGTGCTGTAGCCTAGGGAATAGCCTTAAGTCTTAAGTAAATACTATAGGGCTCAATTAGCTGCTTAGTAGTATTATAGTTTAGGGTTCTAGTTAAATTGGGCTAGCCGGCTTATAGTGAAGGTAATATTAGGCCGGGTTATAACTGCTGTATACATTAAGGTGCTGACTTTCCGCTAGTATAGATTAGTGCTCTTTGCGGTAGTAATGCCTTTATAGGGCAATAGCTCTTCTTAGA
>JAMQMW010000111.1:0-53298 GCA_024115155.1 Thelonectria blattea
ATTATAAATTTTATTTTTAGCTCTCTTTTAAGAGAGTAGTAGTGTAGGAGGTTTTAAGTTTAACCCAGCGGGCACTCTTAAATTATTACAATTTAGGCAAGTAATAATCCATCTATAGTTAAATAATAGAACTGGCGTACCCTAGCTCACGTGATGGGGCAATGCAAGAGCGTCCCGGGCTGTGACAGTTATTTCCCTTGGGAATTAATCCAGACCGTTATAACCCCCACATATCGAGGTACTGCCTGGACTGCTTAATGGGAAATCGGAGAACACGACGCCCAAAGTCGCGAGAAATGGAGTTGGTCCTCTCGACCATGGTGCTCCCCTGACTACCGTTGGTTAGGTCGCATCAGAAGCGTGTCAAGCGAAAAATAGCTCCGCTTCTTATCGCCCTAACACTGTCCACAGCCTATCGTTCCTTGGCTCCTGAATCCCGTCCGGAGATGTCGATTTCGACCCCACGCACAACCCCCACATCTCATCAGACCGTTGGAGACGTGCATCAATTCAACTTCATTCATATTGCCCATATCCACGTGGAGTGAATGTTGAAGATATTTCGAGAAACGACTGCTGAACGAATTTTATAAACGTCGTTAGGACAGCTTCGACCTTCGGCTTCTCGCTTCAATTGCCTCTGCTCGGTCTAAAGTCAAAATAGCCACATCAGATGAATCCGGCGCGTTTAGACAAGCCCGTCCCCTTGCGGCCGGATTAGTCCTGTTTTCTTTTCTTTTTGCTGAACTCGGAATGTCGAAAACGCTGATAAGGAAGTTGAGTGCCAGGTTGCCAGCCCCTGCCATCCCATTCTGCTTATGAGGACACGGAGATCCTGCGACAATGACTCCGTCTCCCGGGCCCCGAGAGCGTACAATCTCACGCTAATGGGATCTGAATTCTGATAAGTTTGAGGTGGTTCTGGATGGATGGGAAGATAACGGAGTAGCCCGGGCGAGGGGCGAGATTTGTTTAGACATGCTCTGCACTCCTTATATGTCGTGATTCTCTTCCTCTTGAATGCTCCGTGCATCTTAGACCACCCAAAACACACCATGATCGACATTGCTCTTTAGTCACGAAAATGCAGTCGCAAATCCCCATCTTCCGTCGAGAGGCACTCGCAGCTCCGACCAACGAGGCGCAGATACGCCTACAAAGTGCCATTGTCTTGACCGTCTCGGTATGCTCCCTTATTGGGGCCGGATGGATCATCGCTAGCTTTGCCGTATGTATCTCGTTTGCGGTGCGGCTGCTGCTTTGTCCCGTACTCTAACACTTTGAAGTTCTTTAAGAGCCTGAGGTCGTTTCGCCACCAACTCATCCTGTAAGTTCAAACTGACTCCCTCTGCTGTATTCCTTGACTAACAATATGTAGGGGCTTAGCCGTTAGTGACTTTCTCATGGCCGTGAACTTCCTCTGCTCGACGGCCATGAATGTCAGTGGCAAATACATCGGCGCCCCCGAACAAGAAACATTCTGCAGCATTAATGGATTCGTCACCCAACTCTTCGTCATCCAAACCGACTACTGGGTTTTAGTCATAGCCATTTGTACCTATTTAATTCTGGCAGGCCATCGGCGACTTGCCTCCTGGATTGAAGACCATCCCCGGATTCTTTTTTCTTTGCCATGGGCCTTGAGTCTTCTGTGGGCAGCAATCGGTCTTAAGGTGACTGGATATGGCGACATTGGAGCTTGTAAGCTTACCCCTGCGCAGAATGGAACTTTATTGCTAACTATCTGGAAGGGTGTTGGTTCACCTCGGACCGAGTCCGCTTGTTCGTGAACTTCGTTCCACGATGGGTAATCATTCTTGCCATTCTCGCCATGTACGCGCGCCTCTGTGTTATTCTTCACATGGCACACAAGAGTCTCGTTTCCTTTGGTCACTCCTCGGGGCCTCGTGATCCTCGTCCCAACGGGCAATCCGACCACGAGTTGAGGGATTTGAGCTATGCGACCGAGAACAATGCCCTCCCGAACCGGCACCAATCGGAGATGAACAGCAAAAAGCTGAAGAAGGTGTGTTGACCAAGCATGCATTCCGAGCTGACTTACTGACATTGCTTCCCTAGATCGCTCAGCTGATGTTGATGTATCCCCTTGCTTACATGCTTGTCTGGACGCTGCCTACTGCCGTTCGAATCTATCAGACGACCCGAGGTGTCCCGGCCCCATTTGCAATGCAAACCATTGATAAGGTAGGTGCAATTGCAGACTCAATGAGAACAGAACGAAACTAATTACTTGAAGTCATGCGTGGTTCTTCAGGGAACGATTGACGCGATTATCTACGGCATGACCGAAGCGTGTCTGAGTCGATGGCGCGAGCTGTTCTCTTCCGGCTCATCATCCTTTACCAACCGAGGAGGTGTAGCCAAACCGAGCAATACTCGCCATAGCATACGATCTTCCCGTCAAGAAAACCGGCCCTCCAGAACTCCAACCTCGAGCCTCGAGATCATTCTTCCTACAATGGGGGGCATAACACGGAGTACGAGGATTTCTATTGACGTGGAGACCCTGGCCTCGAGCAAGACTGGCCATGACCGGACACATTAGATGTTGATTATGATAGAGTAGATAGAATTTCATATATACTTCAGTTTCCACTTAGAGACACCGGCCATGGGCCCATAATGGCCCATCTAGAACTGCGTGGGATCGTGATATCAGTACGAGTTGTGAGAAAATCGAATGGCCTCCGAGTCATTGCACCAGGTAGGGGTAAGAGTCAAATGACATATGAACTACCTAGTGACAAATGATAATGCAATCTTCGGTAGAAGGCCCAGTCAACGACGTGAACAGTCGGGGTTTATCAACCCATCGGTCTGCCAAACTCCTTCCGCCTGTCTTCCCTTTGGCAATGGCAAAAATGCTCGTTCCAAAGACAATCTGACTACCGGCTTCAAGTCCTCCTACATAGTCGCGTTCGAGGATCGGGATGACGGACCTTGGGAAGGCCAGACTGGTGTTGGTATCCGGCTGCAACGCCCTCGAAGTGGATGAGCTCCATGGAGATGCATCGAACGGTATGGCTGATATGCCACTGCACCCAGCAGCGGAAAGAATCAGAACAGAATTCTGATCGTGTACGATGCCCTCCGTACCTCCACTCGCGGCGTCAACGGGTAGGCTACTTATCGCCTGGATTTTCCGCCCGTCTTTGACACTGCACAATGGGGAAGCAAATCCTCCCTCGACCGAATGCAACGTGCGCAAGGATTTGTGCATCCGGATGCGATGTACACGGACATGCCAGTCCGGCCATCTATCCGTCGGCGGAATGAGCATCGTTTCGACCTCGACTTCTCGATCGCCCCAAGGGTACCAGCGGACGGCTGCCGCCATGATTTGCTGGGTACCTTGACTCGTTTTCAGGGTGAGCTGGGGGAATGTTGGCTCGGAACACTTCCACTTAAGGGCCCAAGTTTCTGCCCCGTCACGACTGAGGGCCAGAGTGCAATCGGGAGCCAATTGCTGAATGAGTGGTCCCGTAGGCACGGAGAAGGGAAAGTTGGATGAGTATTCAAACTTGCAGTACTTTGCTTGGCTTGCCTTCATTGGCCAGGCGACGAACTGGGCAGGAGACAACATGAAGTGGTGGTTTCCTTGAGGGTGGTTGCTGACGATCTGCTTGGGAGCAGGAATCAATGTCGGTCTGAACGGCGATGGAGATGGCTGCTCTTCTACGGTCCAAAAGTCATCTGATGCCCCAAGAGATACGGCGATGAGCGTTTTCATGCACCAATATGGCGACTGTGGCGAGTTGTAGTCCTCGCACATGAACATGTTGCTATGTAGGTATGATTAGTCCGGTTCAGTTGCAGGATGATACATGTAGATGAAAGAGCGCTTACGGATATAGCCAGCCAATATTCATGGTCCCATCAGTGTGGAATATGTTTGTTGAGTTGCCAGCCCACCAGCGAAGGTGACGAAGCAGGAAACCTTTCACCAAACCAGGCTCCGATAAAGGGAAGGGCATGTTGGGGACCTTGGCCACTGCTAGCGCCGCAAAGAAGCCACCGCAGGCAAATCTATAAGTCAGAGAGCGGCCGAATGGGATAGCAGAGCCTGTCACTTATTTAGCACGTCGGGAGCTCTGTTTGTCTAGAAGACCAAGCTTACCGTTCGAGTCAAAGTACCGCCAGATCGAGGCACCAAAGTCCCGCGCCTGTTGCCGGTATTTCTCAAATCGCTTGGGGTCAATGTCTTGAGCAAACTTTGTGTACAAAAGCTGACTGAACTGTATGGCGAAGCTCCCGGAGTAATAGTCAACTTGACGTCCAGGCCCTATCTGGTCCCTTCTGCCAGTCTGCTCATACGCCTTTGACTGTTGCTCTTCCTGCTCCGTGGTCAGCCACGGACCATCGCCCGACCAGCCATCTTCGAGGTAAAAGGAGTCCAGGATGGCGAAATCAGACTCCATTTCTCCGGCGACTTCTTGCACGGGAATGCCACAGACGCGTATCAGAGCAAGGTTTGCAAAGACGCGAAACCATCTCCAATTCGTGTCTGGCATGTCTTTGCCGTTCATCCCACGCAACCAAGACTTGATGTTCTCCCTGGTCCTCTCCTCCTGGCTGTGGAAGAAGACATCAGGAGCGCTCAAAAGGGCATACGATATGATCTCTGCCTCTACCATGCGCTGGTCCATGTGCCCTATGGGACCCCAGTATTCCGAGTGCGTCGGATCTGTGCCGTTGCGTATGCCAGTGACCCATGGCTCGGCTATTTGTTTGATGCGGTCTGAGATATTAGGAGAAGATGTTACGCTGGAGCTTAGCGATGAGAGGAGGGCTCCGACAGCCCACAGAGGGCGAGCGAACCCTTCTAGATCAGCTGCGGCTTCATCGAAATGGGCACCGGTAGCGACTGGGAGGCGAATCCGTGCTCGGCCAGGAGAAAAGTAGGAAGTCAAGGGCTGTAAGAGCGAGATGGCTGCCAAGACCGAGTCGTCTTTGCTCTGGAAATGACTGTCGGAAAATCCTTTCAACGGAGGCATGATTGAGTGTTGGGTTGAAGAGGGTGTGGGCTCTGGGGACTAGGTACCTTATGTTAAGCTTGGCTCCGTTTAGCTGGGCAGTATTCAGTTCTCATTTAAGAAAGAAACTCGTCGAAGTCGTGTCATTATTTGACACCGTAGACGGAAAGACGTACCCTGAACAACCGTGGAGCGACTGGTCACGCATCCTCTGGGTGAAGGGGGTGTGGGTTTCTGGGCATCGGGAGAGTCGTCGGCCGAAAGAGCCCGGCCCATCGCTCACCCGAAGCTGAGATAGGAATCCCGGGACGACGAGCGGATCGACCGGCCGCTTTAGACGTCAGACGCACATCTCCGAGTGACTTCGGATGGTGTTGTAAGCAAGGAGGCCCCAGGGAGATATTTTACTGGTGCTGAATACAATTATTTATTATCGGCTTACCGCTCTTGCTCTTTTGCGACAAAGCACATTCTAAACACCCCAGCTATTGCAGCTAACATCATGTCTAACGACAATTCGAACGATGATTCCACGGCCACCGTGGGCACCCCAGTCACCCCAGACACGGAATTCAGCAACGACGGGGTGATACATTCGACCTCGGAACCGGTCAAGAAGCTTTTACGTGAGCTGTTTGACGAAAATGTCACGGCTAAGATCATCCGCACTGCGATGAACTCTCTGGAGAACAACGTGAGCTATCAAAACTTGACTTACCTTGATGGGGATGATCGTTAACCTGGACAATAGTACCCCATCGCCAAATATCCCGAGTACGTTCCGCAGACCGGGGGTGAAGCTGGCACGTACATTTGTCGCGAAGCAGCATTCTGGACTTGCGGCTTCTTCTCGGGATCCATCTACAGCCTCTTGGAACGATATGTAAAGTATCCTTCGATGGCCCCTGGTGCAGAGGATAAATCCCTGATTGCCGGAAAACTCCGGGAGCTGGGTGCAATTTGGTCTGACGCCATTCACGACATGGCATTTCGCACCGACACACATGACATGTCTTTTATCGTCCAGCCCTCAATGAGGCAAAGATGGGAGCTTCTCAACGATACGAAAGCTCTTTCTTCCATTGTCACAGCCGCGAGAAGCCTGCACACTCGGTACAACTCCAAAGTTGGCCTCATTCGATCCTGGGACGCCCTCATGACCTCGGGTGTTAACATCACCTCGATGACAGATGATTTTCTCGTCATCATCGACTCCATGTGCAACCTGGACCTCCTGTTTTACGCCGCTGCCCAGACGGGTGAGTCTGAGTTGGCCGACTGCGCCATAACTCATGCTCGAACGCTCATGACGACACTTTTGCGACGTGAAACTGGGAGATTTTCGCAACGCAAGGGCTACGACGGGCCGCTCTATAGCACAGCCCACGTCGCCAATTTCGACCCAGCCACCGGCAGCCTGAAAGAGATTCGAACAGGCCAAGGGTATGACAGGGACTCGACCTGGGCTCGTGGTCAGGCCTGGGCCATTCTCGGATATTCTCAGACTTTCCAGTGGACGGGGGAGCGAGCCTTCCTCGACGCTGCTTGTGGCCTGGCGGAGTACTTTTTGCTTCGATTGGAGATGTTGCCGGCCTGCGTGGAGCGGTCAATGACTGTGAACGTCACCGGAGTCGTCCAGACACGCACATGTGGGCGTCTTGTTCCCCCGTGGGATTTCGATGCGCCTATGGATGAGTCAAACCCCCTGAGAGATTCGTCTGCGGGTATCATCGCGGCGAATGGCATGCTGGTGTTGTCACAGAACTTGAGAAGCGTCAAAGAGCATGAGCTCAGCCAACGGTATTTCGACGCGGCCATCTCTCTCGTTGAGGACGCACTCAACTTCTCTCTGGCCCAAGAGAAGGCCAAACTTGTCATTCGCCACAATGAAGTGTCAGTTGAAGACGTGCAACAGGGCATGAAGTTTGAGGCCGTGTTGAAGAATGCTACCGCGAATCACAATGCTGATGATCATCGTCGTTATTGGGACCATGGACTCGTATATGGCGATTACTATTTGATCGAGTTTGGGAATCGCTTGTTGCGCATGGGGCTTGCTTGAGTACCTAGATTTTAGATGAGCTGGAGGCTTAATTCCTTCGTAAGCTGCTGAATAGACATCCCGTCCACTTGTTTTCCGAAAAGGCACGCGAACGCACAAATGTGAGATGGGCAAGAATTGTTATTTCAACTGATATATGACTCAGATAGTTCCTGATCTCGGAGCAAAGCCAATTCCAACTCCGGCTTCACTCTGAGGCCCGTGGGTCGTTCCCGTCTCCTCATGGCATGCTGACAGACATTCCAGGTCCAACCGTAGGCGTCATGTTCATCGAGAAAAGCATGTCGTCAAAAGTTATCACCCGATCCATGTCCATGAAGCTCCGGTCGAGGAGCGTGTAGGAGATGGCCGAGAGTTCATCATTGAGAGCACCTGCCTGGCTTGTGCCGTAATTCATGGAGGTTATGGAGTCTGAAACACCATCTCCAAGTGGGTTGGGTCCTGGGGAGATCAAGGCGTTCTGGCCTTGGAAGCTGGTTACCCCGGTGTCATTTTCGGCGCGATTAGGGCTCGTGAGGTTGTTGTAGTTTCGAGACATAGCTAGAGAGGGTCCGTTGAGACCTACTTGCCTGCTGTCGGGCCCGTCAAAACGCTGAAGAGGTCGTTCGGTATCATTGTTGATAGTTCCTTCAACCTCGGTTTGTTGCCGTTCCTGGTTTTGCCGAGACAAGCGAGAGCCGTTGCTAAAGCCAACCCGTGCGTGAACAACATTTTGATTCGAGATGATGGTCGAGTAACCAAGCACGTCGACGCTAAAATCCGATTCGGAAACACATTTTTGGTGCAAGTCTCGAAGATGGTCGGCGTAGATTCCTGGCAAAGATCGCCCCTTGCCAGTTGCCGGCTGGATCAGGCCAAGCCACCTCTTTGCCATTGTGTCCAGGCTATCAACGAGAAGCCAGAGCTCTCGCGGGAGTTCCGCCCTGTAGTATCTCTTATGGACTGGGTTTTATTAGATGCCGTAGTTCTTTTGCGATAGCGCATTGGACTCACCAAGGAGCACTCTCGCAGCTGCGAATACGCAAAAGGCGAATTGGTTTCCAACCGGGCTCATGTCTGATGTGTTCTTTAAATACTTTGCTGTGATATCTTGTATCTCTATAGCAGCGTTGAAGCAGATCTCGGCACTGCATAGGCTTGGAAGTTCCACGATGTTGGTCCAATCAGCTGGTGGATAGGCAATTCGTTGGTGCAGCAGAATCATCGACGTGTTGTGCGTCGCGTGTGCGAGTGTGAGATTGGGGTCCATGTTGATGATGGTTGGCTGGCGAGAAATATTCGAGTCTTTCCACTTTTGAGGGAGAAACATTTTCCAGCTGTATTCAGCATGAGATGGTTTCATATCTTGACTGACAGTAGAAGAGGGAAACTTACTGCACCAGACGTAAATCAAGCTCCTTGAACCTCGTCAACCAGTTGCTAACCTCCTGCCTATCATGGAAATTAATCCTCTGCTGGAGGAAAAATGTCGTGACCCGACTCAGGGACTCAGTTGCCTCGATGCAGTAAGCAAAAGCCCCCACTGCAGACATGTCAGGTTGCGCGTTGTTCTTCGGCGGATGGGAAGCGGACTGCGGTGATCCATGTTGAAGTGTTGACTGGGCAGAATGATCCGGGCTCGAGTAATTGGCATGTAGAAACGCGATCGAGTTGCCAATCTTGGCAGCTGATCGGTCCCAGATTCCAAAGTAGGGAGTCATGACGGCCTCCTCCTTGTGCCACAAGCCGCCATCGGCAGGGAGCCTGCGATGGACATCATCTGCTGTGAGGCTGGTATTCCAACTAAACGCCGCTCAAGGTCAGCGATCGAGGTCTGCAATTGCACATACTATAGAGTATAGTTTCACGTACCCAGTCGTAACGGAACAAAATCTGTCCAAGTTGAAGATACACCAAAACACTCGCCTCCGTTCTTCTTCCTCCACCCACTGCTCAGAGGGAAGTAGCGATAGTAGGGGCTTGAGCAGTGGTTGAGTATCGTGGTCTTCGGTTTCGACGCTGAGCTGAAGGTACTCGACAGTTCGAGTCAATGACCCGACAATGGACCAAGCTTTGGAGGCATTGCCGTGACCAATCTAGGCGGGAGTGAGGAGAGGACACAAAAGGGATGGCTAGGAAGAACATCTTACATCGTCAAATGCGACAATAATTAGTGCTTGAAGATTCTCAACTGATAGCCCATCCATGGCTGTCAAGAGAACAATGCTACGCGATTTGGCTGCCATCGCTTCGAGATTGAGAGACACAAGCCCGTGGGCTTCTGGTTGGGTGAATCGGAGTGCTGCGACCACTATCGCATGCAAGACCACAACGAGGCATGGTCGCTGATCGGGATCGTGTATTCGCGCTCTGAACCGAGTCTCGTGAAGGATGGGAATCCACGGTTGGATGTTAGAAAAGTATGAAGAAACAATGTCGTCGAGCAAATCTGGCGCAGGGAGGGTTGAAGAGGCGTCAGCTAAATCCTCGAGGGGAAGCTGTATCTCGATTCTCGGGTTCCCGCAGCTGTCTACTCGTCTCCGCTTGGCCCTCCGCATTGCTGGATCAGATGCATGGCTTGCCTCGTGGCGATGCCATGATGTTGTGCTTGCCGGCGAGACGGAGTGAGCGGGTTGGTGCGAGGTCGAAATGGGAGCTGGAGAGGCGTTTTTGTTGATGATTTTGCATAATTCGACGCTCAAATTTGATAGCAAGTTGAGAGAGTTTTCCAGACGATCTCCGTCTCCTTTTTGCTTCTCCAAGAGGGCATTCTCCAACGCGTCTGTGAGTAAGGTACCTAAGGTTAGAAGATTTGATGGCTCCAACCATTGTCAGAATGGCTATTCGCTCAGGTGAAAAACCTACCAATTCGGCGACTCAGACCCTCTACAGCGCCTGGTTTCAATCCCGGCTTGTTCTTCTTGCCGTCATAGACGCACGGCGAGCCTTGAAAGCTGGTTAGTGGACTGATTGCCAAAATAATCCTGATGGAGAACCACAACTCACCAAGTCGTTGACAATGGGAGCACACAGGCTGCTCCCTGGAACATTTCAGTTTTCGCTTTCTGCAGCCCTGGCACGAGCCAAGGTCGCCGTCGCCAGAAGCGCGACAAACGTCGTCGGAACTCGATGGATCCATGGAGAGACATGAGCGAGAGGAAGGAGAAGATGGCAAAGATTCGTGAGACTAAAGAAACTTGGAAAAGAATTGGGCTTTCCGGTCGGTGATGCGCGTGAAGATCAGATGATGCCGCTAAACAATGACATCGAATGCCGCCGCATTCCCCGGAGCTAACAAGGGCTCGGAGTTGACGCTCATTTACGGATAGGTATCTTACGTGGAGAGGATTCCGTCGCTGTTATAGGAGAAGTCACGGCCGTGATGACGGTACGCACAGAGGAAGGTACGACAAGTTAAAAGGGCTCTGGCAAGAGCGTCCATTTGTTGAAGGCAAGTTCTTTATGTGCATTGGTCAGAATTTTGATGAACGCGCTGCAAGCCTAAAGCCTGCGGCATCACCCTCAGGGCACAACACGCTTTAATATCACAGGAAACGAAGATGAGAGAAGAATTGATTCAAAATATGAGAATACGAAAGAAAAAAAAGAACCGACTACACCGATTCAGCGCCTTCAGCGAGTCATGCTTGGCTTCTCAGGGAACTCAATTGCCCATCCAGCTGAGCTGGGGTGATGACCGATCACCAATTCACCCCGCACCCCAGATTCTGCTCCGACTTGTCATGAGAGTCTTTCAGCGCGGGGAAATGAACAATTAGCCTCGGCTGTGGTGGTTATTTCTCCCCCGACCATTCCTCCGCTGTCCGATGCAACCCAACCTCCCCTGCACCAACCAAACCACATGCCGTTTCCCAGCTCCTCAGACTCGACTGATTTGCTCCGTCAGTCCCTTCCCCTCTTTGCCGTACACAGCTTCATCGGCATTGATGTCGAACCCCATCTGCTTCATCGCATTCGCACCCACCAGCGCGTCTGGGCCGTCGAAAATCTCCGCAACCTCTTCAAGCCCGCGTCCCTTCGTTTCCGGGAAGAAGAAGTAAATGAGCGTGAAGTGAACGGCAATCACCACACACCAAACAATGTAATATTTCCAGGCGATCGCGTCCATGGCCACTGGGTTCGCGAAACTGTTGTAGATTCCGGCCAAATTGCCCGTCAGCTGATAGAGCATGGACGCCTTTGAACGCAGCGAATATGGCACCACTTCCATGATGTAGGTCGGCGGTACAGGAGAGCAGACGTGGTAAAAGGCAGAGTAGAGGAAGATCATGGCCAATACCGCCGTTGCGTAGCCGGAGTGCTTGAAACCCGTCTCCTGGTTGATGGCAGAGCACACAGTCCAAACAATGTATGAAAGCCCCATTCCTGCCATTCCCAACTGGAACAGGCGACGGCGGCCTGCTCTGTCGACCAGCGTGGCAAAGACACAAGCAACGAGAAATCCCCATAGAGACAGGCAGCCGTTGACGATGAGTTGAGTCCTGGAGTTGGTGATGTTGATGGTGTTGAGCACCTTGGCGAGGTAGTACGAGGTAAGGGCGTTTCCAGACCATTGCATCATGGCCGGGATGTATAGAGCCAGGAATAGTCGGTGCTTGTTGCCCTTGGAAGACAACCACTCGGCCCAGCGAGATCGTTTCTGAAGCTTCTCCATCTCCAAAGTCGCACTGATCTCCGCCATCTCGAATCGAGCCAATCTCGAGTTGACGTCGCCGTCGCCGTGATATTTGACGAAGAAGTCAAAGGCCTCCTTGTTTCGACCCTTGTAGATGAGCCATCGAGGCGATTCCGGGACGAAGAGGGCGAGGACGGCTTGGATGAGGGAAAAGACGCCTTGTAGTAAACTCGGCAGCCTCCAACTCCAAGACGAATTAGACATTTGAAAGGTCCCGTAGGTAGCCCAAGCGGCGATGAGAGACCCCAGGGGCCAAGATGTGAGGTAAAACGAGACGAGCTTGCCTCGGTGCGAGGGATAGGCGACCTCGGAGAGGAGCGGAGGAGCACTGACTGAGACGATGCCGAGGCCAAAGCCGATGAGGAATCGAGAAGCCACAAACATGGCGTAGTTGACAGAAGTGGCCTGCACAATCGAACCCAGGATGATGATGAGAGAACCGCCAAAGATTGGCCACCTTCGGCCCAAGATGTCGCACAGCTGGGACGAGATGACGACGGATATCAGGATGCCGCCAGTTGGACCAAAGGTCATTGCGCCGAGGCGAGTGCCCGTGGGTTCTCCGAAGAACTTTTGCCATTGGGGGAGCGATTGAAGACCGTTGATGCAGGAAGCGTCGAATCCAGAGGCCGTCTGGGTGAGGAGGGCACAAAGCAGGAGCGTGTTGAGCTTGAGGAGAGTGGCGTCTCGGTACCATGGCTTGCGACCACTCGGGATCATGTCCTTGAGCACAAGGCCCTCGAACTCGTTTTCTTGCGTGCTGTGTGCCATGTTGCTTGTGGGTTGATGGCAATGAGTTGAGATGGTGCTATCGCCAGTTGGTAGTCCCAGAACCCAGAGGGTCTATCGAAGGCTTTTATCGAGATCGACGGCCTGGTCGTGGAAACAATTTGAGTTGATCATCTGATGGCCGGCCTATTTCACGGATAACCTCTGTGCTATCCGAATAATATTAAGCGTATTGTATCGGGTGGTGGACAACCACGCGTCCGAAGTTCAGCTGAGTAGCGAGTCCGTTGCGAAAACTTCAATTGCAATACCCCGGATCCTAGTCCGCATTGGATGAACCGATCCCCCGCAACGCTTGAGACTCGAGTGCGGGGAACGGGCATCGGGGGATTGCCCACCCGAGGCCTCTCCCGAGGACGGTTACGACTCAGGAGGGCATCGTCGAGTGCCGAGATGCCCCAGAACAGCTGTCACCGACACGGTACCGAATGTGACCCATGCTGCCATATCGAGTTTTGAAGGAAAGGCGAGCTGTGGTCATGCAAGCGCGCCAGTGGTGATCGTCATGTTGTTGTGCACGTGTCCATCTGCGGGGAAACATCAATAATGCGACCCGGAACAGACCCTCTCGGGGATGTCGGGGCCGATCCAGAGATGCCTGGGGTTAATGTTGAAGACCACCAAGCAGGGGACCGGGATAGAAAGGAATGAGAAGAAAGAGGAGCGGGTCACAAGATGGTAAATTAACAGGGGTTTTCTTAGTTAAGGCTAAAGATTGAATCAACAGCTCTCTGCTCATGCTCTTTGGAGATGTTTCATTGCTCATACCTTCATACCTAACCTAGACTTATTCTCTGGGACCAGA
The DNA here is from genome assembly GCA_024115155.1 of Thelonectria blattea. NCBI lineage: Eukaryota > Fungi > Ascomycota > Sordariomycetes > Hypocreales > Nectriaceae > Thelonectria > Thelonectria blattea. The sequence continues at coordinate 13,326 of JAMQMW010000111.1, forward strand.
TTTTAACCTGTGCCGCACTTGTTAAGTCGTGCCGATGAACGTAATAGACCTTATAAGTCTACGTACGCAATATGTTCCAATTAATCGATACTATAAGTCTATTGGCGCAGTCTATATGGATAGTCTCGTAATTATACCCCATGGTGGTGAGGCGAGTAAACGATAAAATGCGAAGAACACTTTATGGAACCATCGAACAGAAAGAAACAACACAGTGTTATATTCGTCCTAGACTCACGGTCCCTTTGACAAACCGCCTCGCGAGTCGCGGTCATTGGTCCATACTCAGGGACCTTTATGGGAATGACAAGATATGCACGACACCTACTTCATGAAATAGACAACTGACTGAAACACAAATAAAGGATGGCGCATCGCCAGTCATAAACATAGGCCGCCGAACTAATGAAACGAATGATTCTGAGAGGAGCCGACCGCGGAAAACACTCCATGAATTATTTCCCATTTTCATGCCAGCACGGAGATGATGCCAACAAGCACAGCAATCTTGATCCCAAGCATGCAACCCGGGGAACTCAAATGTCCAACCCCCCCGGTGGCAACAGTAGCCACAGGTGTCTGGGATGTGCCGGTAGGTGTAATCAAGGAGCCAGAGGGTTGCAATGACGAAGCAATCTTGTGGGCACTGGCCGAGACGAGGGCTTGGGAACTAAACGTCGGTCCATCAAGCTTATCCACCCCGTCTGTGAGGATCGCAGGAACCATTTGAGTGGCTAGGTCGGTTTCTGTCGCGACGAGGGAGGTGGATGTAGTTTTGCCGTCTTCTCCTTCCGACGCAATCTCGATGTGACAGGTGGCGTGCATCTTTGCTCGGTTCACGTTGCAGGCGAGGTCCTCGGAGCTTTAAAAAGTCAGGCGACGTCTATTAAGGTCTGTGCAAGCTGGGTATGACTTACAAGTAATCGGCTACTTCATCATCAGTAAAGTGATAGTAGATCGATAGCATCGAGGGCCCTTCGACAACAGTTTGGGTGCCCAGAATGTAGCATTGGACGTTCTCGACGCCCTCGCCACAATGCAAAGCGTAAGTGGTTGCCTCTGGGCCGACGCTGACGACAGAGCCGTAGACAGCCTTAACGCCTTCCACGGGAAAGACAATGTCCAGGGTAGTCGTCTGAGCGGTGGCCAAAGTGCCGAGAACGGCTATGAGCGTAAAGACTGAGGTCATTTTATAACGAGAGATGATGGGTTATCTGAGCCCTCAGATAAATGAAAGGAATCATCAGTTGTTCAAAAGCATTGAAGACATGTCGAAAGCTGTATCTCAGTTGAACCTCTTTATGCTCATCACGACGGGTCACCTTGATGGCCCAGCCAGTTCGTCCCCTGCCATACGACCCTGATAGCTGAGCGCTACCAAGCCGTCGCTAATCGTTTCGCTGACTAGATCACGAGTCTAGGATGAATTCAACACTCGTTGGCTTGTTTCTATTAGTTCTCTCCACAGAGCTGAATGCATGAATGAGCTCACACACAGCATCTCGGGATGGCATTGGATGTTGGTTGTATGTATGTGCATGCTAGGGGTGGAGACGGGGCTCAAGAATCACCTTGATGGATTTTGATGCCTCGGGTTAGGCATATGGTGAGCATACAGGTCACCTGTGACCATATTTTCAGCCAGAAGCGGCACACGACGAATGAATGGCTAGACCGGCACTCTGAGAGAAAAGGTTGAGTTGCGAACTGTCTCTAACTCGCAACTGGGAGCCCATTCATGTTGAAATCCAGGAGTTTAGCAAATCTTTATGCTTAGAGTCAACCTTGCCGCACTCTTCAGGATTTCCACTCATCTATTCCTCGGCCCGTAGGCTGACTTCTTCCTTGCCGCCTTGGCAGTTGGCACCAACCAACCTTCTCCCCTTTGAGGAACCCAGCTCAAGATACGCATGTCCCGTTGCTAAGAACCTTCTCCAGGAACTCTCCCCTTTGCGGCTCGGCTAAGTATGAAGGCCTCCATCTACGACTCACAGCCTGTACAAAAGACTCCTTCCTTTATCTGGTGTGCAATCAGACACCTGCTGGTTCAACTTCTGTCGTCTTATATGGTTTCGATGACCTCCGTGCATCCGTGGTAGTGTGCCCTTCGCGATGCTCAAGACGGGATATCCCCCTTCTAAGCCGAACGGATATATACCCCTTCGATAGTAGATGTATGTCTCGCTACTTGGATCGGTATCGTCGGGATGTACCGCACCCTTAGGCTGAGGCTGCTGATCTCGACGTTCGTTCTGCGACATGCTGGCATCTCAGACCTAGATACATTGATACAATCCAGCGCCAGGGTTGTAGCCTGGGTGCTTACTGTCCTTGGTGAACCCCCACGCTCCCTTAAGCATTTGTCTTAAGTTCGTTTCGCCTACCATGAATCTACTCAGTCCCTTGTCCTTGCGTGCTTCTAGAACATCGCGGTTGAGCAATAAGAATTCAAGGAAGCCTTTGAACATGGGCCCAGTCATGGGCACCACGGTGCGGGCCAACGTCAGACCCCACGGAATCTAAATTTTCAAGTCCTTGATGTGTAATGCAGTCATAGAAATGGTGTCGTCAACGCCCTTGTCGATTATCGCATGGTCATGGGGGATCATGCTGACCAGAATCCACGCTTTGACCAGGATGCATATGGTCCGGACGAACCTCGTATCGTGGTATCAAGTCGTAAGCGAGGAACGTTTCGATTTCCCGAACCGCCGATGGATGAGAATTCTTTACAGATGAGTAGTCTCCAGCCCAAAGAGGAGGGCAATCATCTTCCCTCTTGAATCTTAGCGATAATTGCATAGTTGGGTGTGTTGTGATGCCCCTGAACACACTCGCCAACTCGGGGGAACTGTTCCTCTCGGAGATGTTATGTAGTGTTCTGCGTAGAATCTATTCGCTTATAAAACCAACTCCCTCCTTATGAATTGAATCACCTCCAGTCTCGACGCTGGTCGGAAAGGGTCCGGCTCGATACTGGTTGTGGTCAGTTGGGATCACGTTATGTATATCGCCCCATCATTCATGTTGTGCAAGAGATCCACTCGCTGTCGCCATTCTCTGATATTACGCACAATCCTTCAAGCGACCTCATTGCGATGCCCAGAGTGGCTATTCGGCTTCATAATGGGGAACGTCGTATTTCAAATGGACAGATCCATGGGTCATCGTAACTAGGTTGAGAACTCTATCTGGCGTGAGATTTGCTGCAAGAGCCTCATCAAACAAGCATAAAACTCTTGACCTTGAGCTCAAAATGGATTCAACGTCCACTTTACTTCTTTCTTTTATTGCATGAGTTGCCGTTGACTTCTCGACATACTCAGCTCTCACCGAGTCACTCCGGTGTCACTCAATATGTCTCAGCAAGACGAGAAACGATCATCCACCGAGGACAGTCCAGGAGAGGTCGCTGTGGTCAGCGAAAAGTACGCCGATGTTACTTTGCGCCTTGTTGAGGAACACGGCGCCGACTTTGGGCCCTTGACTCCGGAACAAGAGAAGAAGATCCGATGGAAGCTCTACCTGTATATCATGGGCCTGTTGTCGGCGATCAACTTGCTGCTCTTTGTGAGTTAATCGACACGACAAGAAGAAAGCTTCGATTAATAAACCAGATCGACAAATCGACGCTCGGGTATGCGGCCATCTTGGGACTGTTTGAAGAGACGGGCATTAGCAAGGGACAATACAACAATCTGGGAACCTTCTTCTATGTCGGTAAGCAGTTGTCTATAGAGCATTCACCGCAACTGCGGAACTTTGCTCACATTCTCAGGATATCTGGCTGCTCAGTGGCCCGGACACTACGCAATGCAGAGGCTCCCACTGGGAAAATTCGTTGCCGGCCTCATCTTTGCCTGGGGAGCCATCGTTCTTCTTCACCCAGTGGCCACGAGATATGCCGGACTTGTTGTCCTTCGTCTCGCTCTCGGAGCAGCCGAGTCTGTCGTTGTCCCCGCCATGGAAATGACCATAGGCATGTTCTTCAACCGTCACGAGCAGTCCTTCCTCCAGCCGTTCCTTTGGGCAACAGCAGCAGCAGCCCCAGTATGCGCAGCCTTCATCTCGTACGGCTTGCTGTGGAGCAAAGGCAGCGTCCTCCCCTGGAAACTCTTCATGATCATCACCGGAGCACTGTCCATCTTCCTGTCCGTTTTCGTGTGGTTCTATTACCCCAACAACCCGGCCGAAGCCAAGTTCTTGACGCTGGAGGAAAAGGTGCATGTCATCAAGCGAGTCCACGAATCGAGCCAGAGCTCCATCGAACAGAAGCAGTTCAAGCAGGGACAGTTCCGGGAAACACTGCGCGATCCCGTATCGTGGCTGTTTTGCCTGCAGGCATTCACTCTAATGATATCGAACAACCTTACCTATGGCCAACAAAACCTAATCACCAAGGCGCTGGGCATTACGAGCCTGGGTTCGACGCTAGTTGCCGCTGCCGGGGGCGGCTTTGGTGTTTTGGTCTGCCTTGCTGGAACCTGGGCTCTCAAGTGGTGGCCATCCAATCTGGCGCTTCACGGACTCGTCTGGTGTGTGCCGGCGATTGCTGGCGGTATTGGAATGGTAACCATCGACTGGAAGGAGAAGCTAGGCATGCTGGCCTGTCTGCTTCTCGCCGGCCACACTTACGGCAACACGTACATCATCGCCTTAGGCTGGGCGTCATCATCTGCAGCAGGCTACACGAAGAAGCTGACACGCAACGTCATGTTCATGCTGGGATATAGCGTCGCCAACCTCATCTCCCCGCAAATTTGGGTACCCCGAGACGGGCCACGATACTATAGCGCCTGGGTTGCGCAAATCGTCGTCAGCTGGGTCGGCACTCCGGTGATTCTATATGTGATTCAAATTATCCTGAAGCGCCGAAATGCCGAGCGCAAAGCATGGGCCGCTGGGATGACCGAGGACGAGAGGAGATCGCATCAACTTGGAGAGGTCGAACAGGTGGACGAGAATGGGGTCGCGGTTCGTAGGAAGGTGGACATTACGCTGTTGGATTTGACGGATTTGGAGAATCCCTTCTACATTTATCCGATTTGAAGACTTGGGAAGTGACTCTAGGTACGAGCGAACTCAAGCAATTATATTGTAGGATGGCGATATTACGCCGACCAAGCACAACTAGGTAGTCACGGTGTAGTATTTCTAAGTGTAGAGGAATAATTAAGTTTTAGTAGCTATACGGATACATAGTGGATATTCTTATTTTAATGTGCCTTAGATACGTACGTATATATATCTTTTTGATATAAGGTATGTTGGGAATTTAGAGAGCAGTGGGCAAATGTAATGAAAGGCCAGTGAACCACATATATAGTAAATAAAGGGGCGGACGGATTGGTTGGCTTAAATGGAAGCAGATATGAGACGTTAGGTGAGATCAAGATCAAGGCATCAGGATGAATTGTTTATACCTCCCTACGTCGCATTTAAGGCTTCTCGCAACACGAGTTCCGTAATAAGCGCTGTCTTCCACTTGAAGTAGCCAGCCGTCTTGGAGGGCTTCAACCATTCCGATAGATGATTGAATACCCAAAACGCACTGGAAAGCTCCGACAATCGCCATCTTTGTTTGAAGAAGTCATCAAGGGGCCTTTTTCCTGATTCCTGATTTGTTGAATGGGGAATCCTGTCACAGATCGACCAACAGTGGTAAGAACGGAGGATCGTCATCAAATTCTCAAGTGGCGCATTTTCTCCAACCTTCAACATCACGAATTCGGGACAGAAACCAATCATTACCAAGGCGACATGCCTATCCAGTCGATAAGCGGACCATTTGTTGGGCCTGCGGACCAAAGGAGCATCGCCGAGCGGATGGCCACAAGACTTTACGAGTACAGAGCGACGGCAGAAGCAAATGAGAATCTGTCCACGCGCGCGGCTGCGACCAACAAGGCGACAGTTCGCCTAGTATGCATATCTGACACGCGCAACACGTTTCCCTCTCCTTTTCCAATGGGCGATATTCTCGTTTACGCCGGCGATCTCTCGCAATACGGTACCTTTCCCGAGATTCAGGCCCAGCTAAAATGGATCTCGCGGCAACCCCATAGCACAAGGTTGTCATTTCCGGGAATCACGACCTGCTTCTTGACCCCAACTTTGTTGCCACACATCCCGACCGCGAGCTGGATCGACATCCAGGTCAGCGACGGCGCGACCTCGACTGGGGCGATATTCACTGCCTTGAGCACAGCTCAGTCGAGCTGACGCTGAAAGAGAAGGGCCGGGTGGTTCGGATTTTCGGGAGTCCTTGGACGCCAAAGTTTGGGAACTTTGCGTTTCAGTACAAGCATGCGACGCAAACATTTTCGTGGGCGGACTCAGTGCCCGAGAAAACCGACGTCATGGTCGTACATGGACCGCCCAAGGGACATATCGATGATGGAGGCAAGGGATGCGACAAATTACTTGCAGAATTGTGGAGGGCGAAGCCAAAGGTGGTCGTCTGTGGCCACATCCATGCAGGCAGGGGAGAAGAACGTCTCTTGTTTGATCGAACCCAAGCAAACTACGAACAGGTCATCTTGGGGAAGAGTCAATGGATATCCCTTCTAATCTTGGCCCTCAGCGTTGTGTGGTACAAGCTCAGCAGGATGATGGGATGGTACAGTTTGTACTCTGATCGTCAACAGACCGACAGCACGCATCTTGTGAATGCCGCCATGGTGGGGGGACGTTCCAACTCTGAACGTCGGGATCCAATCGTCGTCACTGTCTAATTAGTTGGAACTCGGAACGAGAGATAACCGCCGTGTTCAATCGCGTTCAATCTCGCGTTGAAAACATGGAGCGGCAAACGATCCTTTGACAATGGCGGCACGCTAAATATATATTCCGGTGCCCGTGCGTTAAGAGACTTCCCTTCATCTTGCAACCGTCACCATCCGTAGCAACCATGGCATGCAACGCGGCCGGCTCCTGTCTTCCAATATCTCACTGGTTTTCAAGCGTAATAAACCGGCTTAGGCCAGTTCACGTTCCCACATCTGAGCCCACCGACAAGGAACCGAACTCGCCAGTGCAATCTGAAGATGAGACGCTGCTATTCCCTTCGTGGCCGCCGCCAAATCCCCGCGACATGGTGTCTCGCAGGGACTTCTTCCGCGAGCGCATGAAACATCGCAAATACCGTGCTCCCAAGGCCATCTTCGAAGACTCCCCCCTATACGCCCTGTATCGAATATACGAATGGATCATGACGGGCCACACAATCAACATGCGCAACGAGCTGGAACTCTTCTGGTGGGCTCGCTGGCCCGTTTCCAGCATCCCGGACCCAGGCGAGCAAGGCGACCCCGAACGGTACGCAGTGCTGGCCTGTATCCCGACCCTACTGGTTGAAAGCTTCAACGAGCGTAACCGATTGGGTATGCGGCGTGACGAGCCGCACAGCATCCTGTCCATTGAAGAGCAGCTTCAATGGGCGGCGACGCCCGAGGTGCTGGAGACGGAGCCGGCCTGGACCAAGGATGTTGCGCCCTTGGAGACGCTTCTGTATATTCCTCATGGCCTGCTTGATTGGCCGGAGCTCACTACTTTGGATGACGATGAGGCCTCACCTGCGTTTAAGAAGAAGAATATTCTGACCATGAAACCACATATACACTTCATTTAAAAGATTTAATAAATGCTAATTCTGAATACTGTCCCTCTAGATTCTCACCTGAGCCATCAATAATATGAACACCCAGCCAAGAAAAGCAGGATAACACCCTGCACCAAATAATACGGAGTTTGCACACAGCAGACGCTAAACGACAATTTGATCGGTTTTTATTGTACGATAAATTGCATAGCTCCCATTATATATCCTTGGAAATGTGCGACAGAATCAAGATGTTCACTTCGTGTTGCTGTGGCTGACTAATACATCTTCACTGGGCTTCAATCCTTCACGCTTTGGTGCATCTTCCTTCATCGCGTCTTGGGCCCATGGAATATTTCACAAACACTGAGATACCTGGTTGAGCTCTCCACCCATGGCCTAGAAAAAGTCATACGCTCACAAACGTAGGCATATCAACTCTTCAGCATGGAAACCCAAAACTTTCGACAATCTACCGGCATCTTTCGAGCCTCCCAATCCCGCATCAGGCGCAAGCGCCCAATCGTGTCGTGCTCCTCCTGCCGACAACGAAAGGCCAAATGCGACAAGAAGCAACCCTGCAGCGGGTGCGAAAAGCGAGGAGAAGGCCAGCAGTGCGACTTCCGAGCGTCTCCTTCCCATGCAACCCTTGAGGTTCGAAAGAAGTTGGATCGCATCGAGCAGGCGGTCCAGGGTCTCGCTGACAGGAATCTACCCGAGGACACTCAAGATTCTCGATCCAAGGAGCTCACACTCGGCAGAGGAGAAATTACACCGACACTCAATGCAGATTCGACGCATGAGTCTCATATCTCAGCCCAATTGGCAGACTTGATGCAAGGTATAAAGGACATCCGACAGACCCTAGATGCTCCCTCAAGCCCCAAGGACCTCGTTCATGCGGAAGAGCCGGATCTTCTCTTCGGCTCCGTGGCTCCTGTATCCGTGAAAGCAGTGCTCGCTGCAATGCCTTCTCGACAGGTTGCCGACAGGATTATTGGCGCCTACTTCAATTCCAGCTACCACGTGGCCGCCCCGATTCTCCATGCCCACCAATTCAGACGACAGTACGAGGCATTCTGGAACGACCCGGAGTCTTCTGATAGTCTGTGGATTAGCCTCTTGCTCTCGACGCTGAGTATTGGATCCATGGTCTCAAGCGCAAAAGGCATGCTGGTCGCCTCGACCAAGACTCTTCCCGACCCAAAAACATACGTTACTCTCTCAGCCCGCTGCCTTGTCGCAGGTTCCTACCTTACAGCCAAACCCTTCTCAGTCGAAGCTTTAATTATGCATGCTCATACGAGATACATCCTAGGAGGAGACGGTGTCTCCTTTTTGACGGCAATCTTCGGACTAGCCGTTCGACTCGCTCAAGGACAAGGATACCATCGAGACCTCGGGCTTCATCCAGAGGCAGCAACACCCTTTCAAATCGAGATGAGACGGAGAGCGTGGTTCATGATTCAATACTACGATCTTCTCTTCGCTCTCGAGCAGGAAATTCCTCCCCTCATTCACTCAGATACTTTTGACACTGCCCATCCTACCAACTTGGCCGACGACGACTTCGACGAAGACAGCATCTGCATATCCCCTCGGCCACTTTCAGATCCCCAACCCATCCTCGCGTGCATCTACCAATCGAAACTCCTGCCCATCCTTCGTCGAGTTTTGCGTCACTCGTGCCAGTTTCAGTACTACACCCACTCGGATACCGTGCTCCTCGGCTCCGAGCTCGAGCAATGGCACGCTTCCATCCCGGCCTGTCTCAAGGTTCGCCCCATCCAGAAGACTTCCTTCACAGATCCGAACTACACCGTCATGAACAGGGTCATGCTGGAACTCCTGTATAATATGGCCCTCAGTGTTTTGTATCGGCCCTTCCTCCGACCAACCTCCAGCCCAGAACTTCTGTATGACTCCTCGCTAGATGTTTGTCGAAAGATGGCTTTGAAGTCGATCCACATCTACGTGGAGGTCCATCAGGAGCTGCAGCTCGGGGGGCGCCTTTACGAAGACCGATATATGCCGGCGACGCTCAGGTTCCAGGATTTCTTGATTGCCACGATTGTGCTTTCATTAGAGTCCTCCGGTTGTCCAGACTTGCCGTAAGTCTTCGACTGCAGCTCATCCAGCTAGACACGGGTTGACAATTGATAGGCGAGAAGAGGGCGTCGACCATGTCCAGATGCTCCGAAAGGCCTACGAAATATGGCTTGGCCGAAAAAAAGCGTCCAAGATTGACTCGCAGGCGTCAAAGGTCTTTCGGGGAATGATAAGTGAGATGGAGGCCGTTGAGAAGTCGCGTCACGTAGGTGCAAGGTTTGGTTCGAGAGAAGATGAAAGCGATGGCACGCGAAAGACTTCACAGCATCAATCGAGCCAAATGGCTCAAGTCTCGTATCATTTCCAATTCGATCTAACTCCCGGGCAAAACTCCTTCCAGAGCGACACTGAGGGACAAGCCGAGGACCGGGTCTGTTCCATTCCACCCTATTCGAGTAACATTGGCTGACCATGACAGAACTTTCTTGATGGATGCGGGGAGGACGCAGTTGATCAAGCTGTCATGAATCAGCTCATATCGGACATGTTTTCTTAAATATTGTCGCGGACTTCCAGGGTTGAAACTGCGGAGCTGCGGACTCCGGAGATGGCGGATGAGAAAGTTTCCGCTCTGGGAAGTATTCTGATCCGTTGTGAGCGGCCAACCCACCAACATCTCGGGTCCGCGGGATGCGCAAAGATGTTGCTTGAGGATGATACCATGGTAAGTCTATTGCAATTCGATTGGTATCGCTCATATAGGATGCGGTTTCGCGTATAAGAGGCTCTGGGATCCCGACCAAGGGCCAAGTTCAGCAATAACACCAGCTTCATCCAATACAAATCACATTCTCAAACCCAAACCTTCAGCTCTAGCAAACATGGCTTCTACTCCCAGTCTGTCCGTTCCAGAGAGCCTCACACGCCTCATTCTCCCAGCCTTCAACCAACCCCTGGTTCTCGAACAAACCCCCATCCCGCCCGAGACCGCCGCCGGTTCAGCCCTTCTCCAGATCCTGAGCACTTCCCTCAGCCCTCACCACCTCGCGAGCTTTGCCGGGAAGAGCTTCCTTTCCGTCCCCGTTCCGTACGCCCCCGGGAATTCGGCAGTCGCTCGCGTCGTCTCCGTCGGACCAGACGCCGTGCGCCTCAAGCCGGACCAGCTGGTCTTTGTCAACGGCTTCTTGAGCGCTAGAGATGACCCCGACGGCACGCGAGTGTTGCTTGGACTCCACGACGGTGGCGGCCCCGAGGGGCAAGCAAAGCTTTTCGCGGCTTGGAAGGGCCTGTGGGCGGACTTTGCCACTGCGCCACTGGAGAATTGCTTTCCTCTTGACGAAAAGGTCCTCGTCGACGATATGGGATACTCCTTTGGCGACATCCACTACATCGAGCGTCTTGCTGTTGCGTACGGAGGCGTCAGTGCCGCCCAGCTCCTTCCAGGTCAGACCGTCATCGTTGCGCCGGCGACTGGTCACTTTTCTGGCGCTGTGGCCGAGTTGGCCGCCCAGATTGGCTGCAGAGTCATTGCTCTTTCGCGGTCCGCCTCGAAATTGGTTCCTCTGACGAGCCGACATGCTCGCATCACGGCGCTCGAGCTCACGGGCGTCGAAGCAAAGGATATCGCAGCCCTCACGGCCCTCTGTCCCGACGGAGCTGATGCCTACATTGACGTCTCGCCTCCGGAGGCGACTGCCAACCCGCACCACCTCGCCGTGTCCATCAACAGCGTTCGATCCGGGGCCACTGTCGTCTTTCTAGGTGCCTTGGGAAATGTCACACTCAACTACTCGGCCCTTATGATTCGCAGCATCACTATCAAGGCCCAGTTCATGTACAGCCGAGAAGAGCTCGCCATCTTGATCAAGATGGTCGAAACAGGCATAGTCAAGCTTGGGGAAGACGCTGGCCACGAGGTTGTGAACGGGGGCTACGCCCTGGAGGATTGGGAGACTGCAGTTGCGCAGGCCGAGGGTGCGGTGAAATGGGGACAGCAGGTCCTTTTTATGCCGAAGAAGAATTGAGGATGCCATGTTTGGCATGTTTAGGGCCTTCGCTATCATCGAGATAGATCCGCATTCTGGAGTGGTTTGTGAATAGTTCCATGAAATTGACCAACAATCGCACTATCTCCTCTCCTTGATGTGCAGTCCCCATGTAGGGACGAAACATCCTACATCCCAGCGTGTTGTAAATCAGCTGCTTGAGTACTTGACACAATAATAAAGTCTTTAAAACACCAAATTGAGTGCCCAAAGGTGGGGTGGCAGTCCATAAAGTCAAGTCACTAACGACGCTTAGAGCCAGCTTCTATTCGTAGTTGCTGGGGCAATAAGCCCATTTGCGTTCAGATTGGATTCTAGGCTACCGTCTTCAACCTTTGTCAATTCAATAACCCTAGAGACGCCTTTGCCATCTCGTCGAATGGGCATGGAAAGGTGGTGTAAGCACCGTCTTTGCCTACGGCCAAACCGGTTCAAGGAAGACCTTTACGGTCAGTCATATGCAGGAGATGATGGCTGAGAGATTATTCTCAAAGTTCTTGTTGGCCATAGACGGCGAGCGTCAGTTCTTTGTATCCATCATTGAACTGGCCGGCAACTCGGCCTTTGACCTGCTCAACTCGCGCAAGCCCGTCTCGATCCTAGAGGACCCCTTCGGCTCTACTCATCTTGCGGGGGGTTCAGAGTACCATGTGACCGATGCGGCGTCACTACGGCGGCACATGGACAATGCAGCATCCTTCCGGTGGACCAAATCTACAGAGAAGAACGACTCATCGTCTCGCTCCCACTACATTTGCAGGATCCGCTTCGAGAACCCAGCCCTCCCTCAGTCCGACGATGGACTCCTCTACCTGATCGACCTTGCAGGCTCCGAAGCTGCCCGGGACGTCACTCACCACTCGGCGGAGCGAATGAAGGAAACTCGAGAGATCAACGCCAGCCTTTCCGTCCTCAAGGACTGCATCCGGGGCCGAGCGAACCTTCAAGCCGACACCGCCGCAAAGAAGCAGTACGTCCCGTTTAGGCAGAGCTCGTTGACCAAAGTCCTCAAGTACGTGTTTGACCCTGATTCTGGGCGAAGCTGCAAGACTGTCGTCCTTGCCTGCGTCAATCCGAGTTTCATGGATGTCGGCGCGAGCAAGAACACGCTGCAATATGCTGAGATGTTGAGAGTGCCGGTGCAGAAAGCGGCGGTACTGGGAAGTCTGGGATATGATGCTGCGAAACCGAGTACGGGGTCCAAAACAGAACTCCGACAATGGATCAGTAAGAATGTGAGTTCAACACCTCTGTATCTCAAATCTCATAAGCTCGACCGTGTCTTACCAACTCTGTACAGTCGGGCTCCCCAGAAATCTCCGCCGGGCTGCTCGCGCCGCACGAGACTGGCAAGCAGCTGCTCCGTCTTCCGGTTCCCGAGTTCCTCACGCGCTGCCTAAAGACACCAGATGTGACTCTAGGGCAAGCCACCGCTTTCCAGGCCAAATTCTGGAGACTTCACGTCGACTCATCTGGCTCAGGCGGTGCTACGCCCAATACAACACCAAATTCAGTAGACATCGTCAAAACGGAGGTGAGGGAGGAGCTTCAAGAGCTTTCGAGCCGTGACGAAAGACCTGGAATGGCGAATATTCCGTTCAAGGAGCGTATCCGACCCGCCATGATAGTAAGCTGGAATGTTCCAGTCGATCCTCTAGGATATTACCGCCTACATGGTCGGAACTTGGCCATGGTGATGGCTTCTGAAAGTTCATCGACCCAGGTCCAACCCGGCAACAAGGCCTCGTATCGCTACTCTACCGTAGTACCTAGCGTAATGCCGGGTGCGTTTGAAGTGTACCTGTGGCAGCAAGTGACAATTCCAGTCAGCACGATGGAGGCCGAAGTCTTGCTAGAATATGACGTTGCCACGAGATATTATTATGAGACGGTGTAGAGCTGGGGTGCCAGCTTTGGGCATTCGAGAGTATTCAATAGTCAGGTACGGTAGGTATTTTACCCATTTGATATCAACGAATAGAATCTCCTAATAATCACCTCCCAGAAACAGGTTCGGCATTCGGCTCCCTGAGCATCGTGAACAACTTGATAGCATCCCCATCGTCGTCACAAGTCATTTCCTTCACAAACTTGAAGCCCCACCGCCCATAGATGGCCATGTTGGGAACATCGCGGCTGGATTCTAAATAGCACTGCATGTTTTCAGCGTCGGCCTGATCAGTGACGGCCTTCATCATCTTGGCACCCACTCCCTTTCCCTGCGCCTCGGGGAGGACAACCATGATGTTGAGGAAGTAATATCCTCGGGGGTCGGTCCAGATGTCGGATTGCGCCTTGGCTTGGGCGTCTTTCCAGATGTAGTATCTCTACAGATGATATCAGCAACCGATAGTGATCAACCTTGGCTTGTCTGGTGCAAGGCATGGTCTGAAAAACATCACATACCTTGACATTCAATCCTCCACGCCCATAGTATAGGTTCATGGCGACCTGGCTAAAGTATAGCCGCCACCCTTCGAACCAATCATTCCAGGTTGGTGGCTGACTGGTCGGTTGAGGCTTCATCCACATGGCTACACCGAGCACCTTGTCGCTCCCCTCCTCCTTGGCGACGTGGAAGATGCCGTTGCGCATTCCCCATCGCATGCGGATGCCGAGAGACACGGAGTTGCGTTGGGGATTGAACTGATCAAGCGGTGTCAGCTGCGAAGCAATAGCTGGCTGGACAATCGGTGACGGGATAGGAGGATAGGGCTACTTACTTTACTATGGTCATAAACCCATTCATTATAGGGGTCTTTGGCAAATGCATCCCTGGATAATATGAGCATCAGCATGGATCGGAACGTGTAGATCAGCTCGAGAGACTATGACATCACCTGCTCAACGTGGGAGTCACATCCAAGCTGCGATAGCTGCACAATCACTTACTGGATGGCCTTGACAGCCCCGGAAATGTCAGCGTCTGTCAGATCGGTAACGTGGATTGCCATTATGATAGGCAAGAGGATGCAAGTGACGGGATTGGGTAGACGGAAGTGTGGCCGTTTTGTCGAATGAATGATTCCAGCTGGCATTGGTGATGAGCGGGGATGTGAGATCTTCGCAAATAATTGCCGAACCTGGTAGGTCAGAACGAGTTGAGATACCGATCAAGTGCTCCCCACTCGATTGTTTGCTCGATCGTTGATGAGGAAGGGGACATTTTCTATGAATGCATTAGTAGTACCATGCCTACACCTGTTCATGCAAATGACATATGCAGAGCTAGTAGCGCAGTGTGTAAAGCTGAAGGATATCGGGGTTTGTCTTGGAACCGAATCATTGCATCGTAAGCGCCCGCCGGGGTATCTCGTGCGGGAATGATCTAATTCGATGTCCAGTAATAAACCATCCCTACGACTGGCTACTGAGTTAAGTGCTTATCTATGATGAGAATTCAAATGTCTTGCAGAAGCTTGAAAAGGCTAAAAGTGTACACATAGTTCCACAAGAAGGGGAGGAACTATGACAACTTGAGCGGCTTGGAAGTTGGTGGTAACTTCTATTGTAAAGGCCTAAATTCGACAATTTGTGCGCCGATTTCTAGATGCTTGCCTATCCGACACATGGCACAGAATGACGAGAGAAGTGGTAGCATGCTGTTGTGGCAGGAATTGACCTTTAAATTGCTCGAAAGTCGCCATTAAATTTACAACGCTCAGAATCGTTCCTGGTATCACGCAGACAGGGATATTCTCTATGGGTTTCAGGGGCTGAGCGTGAAAAGAAGCACATCGAACGTTCATTCCAGCTTCGAAGGTAACGAGATTCTTATTCATAAACCCCTCAACTTCTTTTCTTTCCAACCATCACTTACCGTCCTACTTCAGATCATACCGAACTATATACGAAATGAGTACCCTTCGAGAACACCAAGACCGTTATGCCTGGTCCAAGACCGAGGATGGTCTCTGGCGTCGCGACATTGACGAAATCGAGACATTCTACGCATCCTATTGTCGATCCCCAGAGAATCCTGATTCCGCCTCTTTCCCCGTCACCTGTTACGCTTCTTTCACGGCCCTGAACACCGACGACATCGAGAACAGACTGCGTTCCGCGTGGACAGCGCTGCGTCGAGCGCACCCGTCGCTCAGCTCATGGATCCAGTTCAATCCAGAACGTGAGACCTGGGAGAAGATCTTTGCTCCCTTTTCGCTCGAAAATGATTGCACGGAGAAGGAATGGCTGTCGCAAACGTTCAAGACGCTCGTGTCGGAAAAGGGTGAGCAGTGGTTCAACGACAATCCCCCGGTTTACAAACTGCCGACTCTCTTCCTGATCAGACCTGCCGACAGACCCGGAGGAACCTTGGAAGGGCGAATTGTACTTGAGGATTCCACATGATACAATCGATGGTGTTGGAATCTTGCATCTTATCAATCGCTTGTTCGACCTTGCAATGGACACGCCCACTGGCACTGATCCCACATCGCGCTTGAGCCACGATGAGATCAGTCGACTGGCTATGCCTCTCTCTGCCGTGATTGGGCACACGGGAGACTACACAGATCAACAAAAAGACAGCTTCCAGGACCTATTGACGCAAAACCTCGACAGCCAGTGGGGGAAGCCACCACTTAGGTTTCCCCTCGCTGAAGCTCCAGGTAGTCCACCAGGCAGCATTCAACGGGCAAGTATCAGTCTTTCTAAGGAAATGTCGACTCGGCTCTTGACGCGATGCAAACATCACGGCGTCACCCCCACACACGTCATGAGCGCTGCGTTGGTCATGACTCTCCGAGACGTACGACGTATTGAGGAATCTGCCCCATTTGTGGCCGAGTCTCCCTGTGTCCGATACACGAGCCAACCCTTGATCAATCTTCGACACCTCTGCAAACCGCCATTCGATCCTCTTGCAGTAGGAAACTATCACATCTTCGCCCCAGACGCCATGGGAGTCGACGCTTCTTCTCACCGTCGACTTGCTCAGGAAGTTGGAGAATCCGAACTCCTGTCCATCGCAAAACAGTTCCGCGCCTATTACAAGAGCATCCAAGCGAGCATGAATGAATCTCCGGACCATTATTTGACCATGGCGCGCATGATGTGGCAACTATACACACCAACGAAATCATCTACGCGACTACCACTGTCAAACAATGCTCCGATCTCCATCTCATCTTTGGGCAACGTCTCAGCAATTGTTGAGAGCATACATGGTCCCTTTGAGCTGACTGATGTTTGGGTCGCTGGGGAGCCAGTGGGAACGGGAGTGGGAACCTTTTTGCAGACGTGGTCAGGTGTTGCGAGTATTTCATTGCTCTTCAACTCGGCCTACCATACGCGGGAATTGATCGAGACGTTTCAGCAGAAGGTTGTACGGAACTTGGTCAGGGCAATTGAGACGGAGCAGTTTTAGTTGGGATATGAGATAGGTTGTAGCACTATCGCATTGCACCATTGTTAGTAGATGAGCGCGATGCAGACGCCGATCTGATATCGCACGTGTTGATAATTTGGGATACATTCACCCTGAAGTACATGTCCCTAGTCGCCAAACGGATATGCATGAAGCACCTGTCCCTAGAACAGCTCCGAATCCTTGCATGCCAGAAATACAAAGCTGGGAGCAACCTCGCTCGGTTGGCCCGGTCTTCCAAGCACCCTTTCCTCCCCAAATCCCTCCATCTGCTCGGCAGGTCGAGAAGCAGGTTGAAGCGGGGTATGAACCGGGCCTGGAGCGACGGCATTGACGCGGATGCCCTTCTTTGAGAGCTGTTTGGCGAGAGAGCGTGTGAATGAGACGATGGCGCCCTTCGTAGCCGCGTAGTCTACCATGCTTGGTGTGCCTCGAAAGGCGACCGTTGAGGTAACGTTGATGATTCTACCTCCGTGTAAGTCATGCGACAATCCACCGACGAGTGTACCAGTGTGTTACTCACGATCCTCCTTTCTCCATATGAGGAACAGCGTATTTTGTCATTGCAATCATCTGGATGACATTGCTGCGGAATGTGCTCTCCACGTCGTCCAGGTCAATCTTGGTGATGTCATCACACATCATCTGCTTGGATGCGTTGTTGACCAAAACGTGAAGTTGACCATATTTCTTCACATGCTCATCGACGGACTTGCGACATGTCTCATTGTCCATGAGATTTCCTGCAATTAACAAGCACTCCCGTCCTTCTTTCTCAACAAGCCTCTTGGTCTCTTGTGCGTCTTCCTGCTCTTCAGGGAGATAGACGATGCTGACGTCTGAGCCTTCTCTGGCAAATAAGACGGCGATGGAACGACCGATTCCAGAACTGAATATGTCAAAATGTGTTGCTCATTCATTTAATGGAATGCACGTCTTACTCTCCTCCCGTGATGACGGCCTTGTTTCCTTTGAGCTTTCCCGCGGCGAGGTACTCGACAAGGCCGTCCTTGCTCTCGAGCTTTGTTGGTTCGCTAGACGGCTTCATGTGCTTCTCCAGGCTAGCATACCGAATTAATATCGCACAAATACTTCCGACTCTATTAAACATACCCTGGGAGATCTTGGGCCTGCTTCTCCTTGACGGGACGAAACTGCTGGCCTTCCTGAGACATGGTGAAACAAGATTATGTTGTTGAACTTATTGCCCAAGAAAATAGCGTCGTGTTGAAAATAGTGGTCGCGAATATGAAAAGATTTATTCACAATATTTGAACATGTATGAGTTCCTCTTGAGCTTTATAAAAGAGAATGCAATATTCTGACGTACCATGCGGTGTGATCAAAGTGGTGGACGTCATCATGATTCCGATGTGCCAGCTTCGAACGCCAGATGTAATGTCATGACGCGATGGACAAGATGGACTACAAATTACATACAATGGCCTTATTGAAATATTCAGGTTTCATATTCTTATATTCGCCTCAGCTTCACGTCAGCATCACGTTTTGTCGACATCAAATGGTGATCTCAACAACCTACGTAGTTCTTACGCAGAGTGGCGCCAATCGACCCTGGATTTAGCATACCTTACACGGATAGTAGAGTATATTGTATGCCTTCCTATGTCTAATGGAAGTTCCAGTGCTCTCCAGTTCATTTTGCCCATGGCGTTCCTCCAAAGGCTGCTCGGTTTGGCCACAGGATGCCCCACCTAGGCTCACCGCTGAACATCAAAGCATTGCATCAACTTTATCAAATTACCGTATCTGTAAGCTCAATTAAATATGTCTTGATCAATGAAATGAAATAAGACTTACTCTTGGCAAAATGAATAATACCAACCTTAATAAAATGAAAATACATAAACCATAGCTTCAACCGCTGCCAATCTGGAGCTCAAACTCCGGTCAGCGACTCAACCTCTCTCGGGCATCCCCAGAGCTGCCCAACCGTACGGTAGCTAGGATGCTATGTTATACTCCAGGATTCGCAACGGAATAAACAATGCCACCATACGGTTCATCCCATCTATCGTCCGATCTGCCGTCTGTTGATCAATTACCTCATGTGGGCTCACATCGAGCTCCATCCCATCGCTTTCGGGAGTCGGCCAATGCCTTCCGTGCTTCAAGAAGCGAAGAAACAACTCAGCCTCCGGAAGGATTCTACATCATGATCCCACCCCTCGGTGGCCGTGGAAACAACGGGATACTCCCCCATGGCAGTTGGTGCGGATGAAGAAGCCTATGACACAACCTAATTGGCCTTAAGCTTAGTTATTGTCTCGTGCTGTACGCGTAATCCCGTTTAGATCCCTGCAAACATGAGCTGTCGGGATGTTGAAGCAGGGATCATTCTGTCTCAGTTCGACTTTCCCGCGACGGCACGACCGGGAGTGCCCAGATTCCCATGGGCATAACGCGGAGTAGCGACAACCGACTCCTGCTTGATTGGAGGAACTGCCAATGCGCCTCGGCCGTACGTCAAGGATGCCGTGGACGAGTTCTTCATGCCGGAACCTCGTGATGGTGAGCACGTTGAATCTCCTTGGGGAGAAGCGTCGACTGGTGACTGGTTTCTCGGAACGTCGCTTGACGCTTACCGTACCCGACGCGAGGCGGATGGTGACTATGAGCCAACAAATGAGTTTCCGTCAATCATGGAAAAGGCGAGACAGTCAACTTATGCATTCGAGTATAAATAAGATATCTCTCGACAAGTCCGAACAAGACGTTGAAAACAAGCGGGTTGAAGACTCGGATATCTCTCAGCTTTTCTCTGATCTTGACATACTTCTTCTGACATCATGCTCTCTCCAGCCAAGTTTGGTGCCATCGGCGCCGCTCTCATCCCTGCGGCTCTGGCCTGTCTGGGTTACGAGGGCGGGGTCCCAACTCCTACCTCCTCCAAGACCATCTCGTCTCCCATCACGATTGGTGCTGGCGAGACCTTTGATGCCGGCTGGGTCAAGTATGACCGTGGATCGGGTGCCTGCGAGGACGGCGAAGGCGGTAAGTTGACACCAGTTAACTCAGCAGCGAAATTTACCGGCTCTAATCATTGCTACTAGGCGACGACGATGCAGTCTTCCTCTTGGAGGAGGGCGCCACGCTTCAAAATGTCATTATTGGCGCCAACCAGATGGAGGGTGTCCATTGTCTCGGGGCCTGCACCTTGAGATTTGTGTGGTTTGAGGACGTATGCGAAGACGCCATCACCATTGTAAGTTTTCTCGATGCAATCGCATAAGACAGAACTAACAATACGTAGAAAGGTGACTCCAAGGGCGAGGAATCTTGGATCATCGGCGGAGGCGCCTACCACGCCTCGGACAAGATCATCCAGCACAACGGCTGCGGCACCGTCAACATCATCAACTTTTATGCCGAGGACTACGGAAAGGTCTATCGTTCGTGCGGTAACTGCGAGAGCCAGTGCCAGCGCAACGTCTACGTCGAGGGCACAACCGCTTACGATGGCGGCGAGGTGGTCGGTATCAACTACAACTATGCCGACACGGCTACCTTGATCAACGTGTGCACTGATGCTGATCATCCTTGTGTGCTGTACGACGGGTGCGCTGGCGACTGCGAGCCTACCAAGGTTGGTTACTGCTCTGGATAAACCAGGTTTTGCGATGGGATATGTTGTACCCTTCGATTGAACTTCAAGGAACATGTTTCTTTCGACTTTATTATTCACTGTATATCTTCGTTACTGGCTATCCGGGTGGGGGACCGAAGGGAAGTTATAACGTCTGGTGTTATACTCCGTCAGTCCTCCCCTGCAGTCGAATCCCATCTTGGGCTTCAGATCCAAACGCTCGCCATGTCAAATATTCTGTGACTGCAATGATTAACTAGGATATCGGCCTTGATATGATCCGCATCCATTCCCATGTCCTGGGGTGACCAATCGCCCGTAAACCAACAAGCCGAGGTTGAGTCAGTGGTTCGTCCACTTCCGTCGCGTTCGTCTTGACCGCCATTACTGCACGTCATACGCATGCTATCACGACGTACGAATATTTGGACCCCTTTGTACATATCCCCGCTAAAAACAGCGGAATCTAGTTCCTATTGGCGTTGGTCTGGGTCATTTAAGATATCCCATGTAAGAGTGCACAAAAGCCGGCCATTTCGCCGGACAATACCGACAATTTTGGTGTGAAATGCAACATCGCTATCTTTCCCCGCACACGGGCCGATTTCACCGGGGGAGATATATGTCAAAGACACACCCAGTAGAGATGCGTCTAAACCGTCTTATCGGGACATCAGTGTATCTATACGGTGAGTCCATAAGAACTTGAAGTGAGGACAGGGGATTCAATTCGTTGGCAACTCACCACGACATCAAACATCTCTCCCACAGATGCAGTGAAAGAGGAATTACAATGGCCGACGAAAAAGACACCAAACTGCACCACCCGCAGACCAACGAGCTCCAACCCGCCACGTCAGATATTCACGCCATCGACGCCGATGCAATCCGCCAAGAAAATCAACTCGGCTTTCTCGAAGCCGTCAAGCTCTACCCAAAGGCCATAGGATGGTCGGCCTACGTCTCCATCGGCGTCATCATGCTCGCCTTTGACCCCCAGCTGCTGGGAAACCTGTACTCGACGGACCAGTTCGCACGCGACTTTGGCTACGAGTACAACGGCGAGTACATCATCACGGCGGCCTGGCAGTCCGGCTTGTCCATGGGGAATCCCGTCGGACAGGTCATTGGTGCCTTGTTCGCTGCGTACCCGATGGATTACTTTGGTCGGAAAATCACCTTTGCCGTCTGCGTTCTCGTCACGGCCTGCGTCATCTTTATCCAGTTCTTTGCGCGGTCTCTTCCGGTGCTCCTCGCGGGAGAGTTGCTGGCCGGACTCGTGCTGGGAATGTACGTCGTTATTGCACCGGCCTACGCCTCCGAGGTCTGTCCGACGGCCCTGCGAGGACATCTCACGTCGTACGTCAACCTGTGCTTCGTCATGGGCCAGCTTCTCGGAAACGGCGTCACTTCCGGCACGCAGAAGCTGAGCGACCACTGGGCGTATTCCATCCCCTTCGCCCTGCAGTGGTTCTGGATCATCGTGCTCCTCCCCGGTCTCATGTTCATCCCCGAAAGCCCGTGGTGGTTGGTCCGGAAGGGTCGTCTCCAGGATGCAGAGGCGTCTCTGCGAAAGCTGGCGGCCCCGACAGTCAACGTCGCTGCGTCGCTGGCCATTATTGTCGAGACGGATGCGCTGGAGCAGGAGTTGGAGGCGGGGAGCACGTATTTGGACTGCTTCAGGGGTAGCAACTGGGTGAGGACGGAGATTTCCATGGGCGTCTACTGCACGCAGGTGCTGAGTGGCATTTATCTCATCAACTATGGCACCTATTTCTTTCAGCAGGCCGGTTTGCCGACTGATGAAGCATTTAACATGTCGGTTGGGTTCTTGGGTGAGTGTCGAGACCTTTCTTTGGGGGAATATCGCTAACAATGCTCAGCCGTTGGATTTGTCGGCACCATCGTGTCCTGGTTTCTCCTTACTCGCCTTGGACGTCGTGTCCTCTACGTGGGAGGACTTGCAATCCTCGTGATTCTACAGATCATCATTGGAATCCTCGACTGCATCCCTGGGAGACCATCCGGCGCCATATGGACGGAATCGGCGCTGATGCTGGTGTGGAACTTCTTCTACGACGTGTCCATCGGTCCCCTCTGCTTCGTCTTGCTGTCCGAATGCTCAGCAACTCGCGTGCGCTCCAAGACAATCGCCACCGCGACGGCCGCGCAGGCCATCATAGGCATCGCCATGACGGTGGCCATTCCCTACATGATCAACCCCGCGGAAGCCAACATGCAGGGGAAACTGGGCTTCTTCTTTGGCGGGCTGGCCGGCGTGTGCTTGGTCTGGGCTTACTTCCGGGTTCCCGAGACGGCTGGACGGACATATGAGGAGCTCGATCTTTTGTTCGATCAGAGGGTGCCGGCTAGGAAGTTTAAAGGATATCGTTTGCAAGAGGGCATGGGGGGTTCACGCCATGCGAGCAAGGGGCAGGATATGTAGGATCAAATCGTGGGAGCAATAGGGAACAATTCGTTTTAGTAGTTGGTTGTTTGAGACCAAATTCTTGGACCTGGATATCTCATCTACTTCCGTTATCTACGCGAACAAGAAAAAGTGAGGAGTGATGCTCGTGGCTTGAACTTTGAGTCTGGGCTGATGTGAGCAGGTTGCTTGAAACCTTTAACCCAGCAGCAATGACTTTCAAGTCGCCGATGCTTTCTCTCTCTTTGCCAAGAAAGAGACGGAATGACAGCCAGGGGGGCACTAAGAGCACAGTGAATTCGCCGTACGCATATGGCAGACTGTTAACGGCAGGTTCATCCAACCATATCTAAAGAAGGAGTTCCGAAAGACAGCTACGAATACAGTAGGCAACCCCCATGCTTCAATACCTCGGCAACATCCAATTGCTTCTCGAGAACCAAAGCCTCAAGAATGCCCTGATCGACAATGGTGTCCGGTGTCACTATAGCTCCACGGAACACAAGGAGAATCACCTTGTCCGGGGCATCTGCAAACAGCGCTGCTTGGAGCGGCGTGTCTTCTCCCGGGCCACCCAGGGGTACCCGCCGGGTTGAGTGGTGATATGCTACCAGTCTGGTCCATTCAAATACATTCGAATCTGGGGGCGGAGCTACTTTTGTAAGGGGCCCCGGAGGCGTTCCGAAAATTGAACCTGCGATCATCTTTTCCCTGGCATTAGCTTCTAACCCAGCGTTAGGATTTCCGCCGGCATCCAATAGAATCCTCAAGATTTGGGTAGAACTCTCCCTCGCAGCCATTCGCATCAGATTGGCCTCGTATTCCGCCGTTGGGTTGACCGGAACCCGGCATTTCCGGACAAGGAGAGCCACCATCTCATCGTTGCCGGCCAAAACTGCCGGCAGCAAGATGCTCTGGCCAACGTCGGGGTCCATTGTAGCCCCGACTATGACAAGAAAGACGGCCGTTTGCATCGACGTCGGTCTCTTCTCGTCCGGCTGGCAGGCACTTATCAAGGCCATCTGCCCGGCAGCCCCTTTTACATCCGCCCCAGCTTTGATTAGTGCCACGCAAGCATCTGGAAAGCTGGCTTCGGCAGCTATGCTGAGCAAACGGAGGTCGTTGCGCAGCTTGCGGCGCAAGTCGTCCCCTTTGAGAAGGCCGAGAAGCCGCAAGAGTCGGGGATGGTCATGCTGCCTGATCAATGCTTCTAGGTGATCAAGCTTGTAAAACTGGCCAAGTTTAGAAGTGGCATAACCCAAGAAAATCTCCATCAGGGGAAGGTGGCGAGATTGAAATGCCCAGTCAAGAAGCTCTTGGCTCATAGACGAATGAGGCTCGCCCGACACGGGGGACAGGCAGAGCGGATGTCCATCCAGTGCCATGTTCACCCACCGATACCAGACCTTGTCATTAAGCATGGTTACTAGTTGGACCTCCGAGTGCATCGAGTGAAGAAGCCAGCTCACGCGAGCATATTTCAGAAAAGGATGGGCTTGTTCCACCAGCTGAGCTGCCTTGGCGCGGTTTTCTTCGAGCTTCGACACGCCCTTCAGGGCAAGTTTGGCCGAGGACGGCGAGTGCAGAGACGAGAAAACCTTTGCACCGATACGTCCCCCCGTGCCGTTAGCCTCCAGGGCCGCTCGGGCGAGCTGATGGGGTAGAAATTGGTCCAACGGCGCGCTCCGCTTAGGCTGTTGGGCCAAGGCCCTTCGAAGTCGCTGAAGTTGAGGTACATGACGCAAATCTTCAAGAGATGGTGTTCTGAATCGTCGAGATCGGGGATATAGTTGATAAAGGGAGACTCGGGGGGTATCATGGCAAGATATTCTTGAACGGATTTGTGGATTAGGTGGACGGCTTGTGTCTCGTCATCCACGTCAACAAACCCTTCGAACCAGGCCCCAATGTTGTGAATGCCGTTGACTCGCCTCTCGGGCATAGTATAAGGCTGGCCGACCTCGATGAGGGCACACTCTTCTAGCTCCCCGAGCGTGAGTGGTCGGTTTGCAGTGAGAATCCAGAGCAGCAGACGCTTAATCACCCGGCTATTCTCACGAGCCATGATGCGCTGCGAGACTCGATCGAATACCTCTTTGAGGGTCTTTGGCAACCTATTTGGGGAAATGGTTCTTCGGATGTCCTCGTCGCTGTGCTGGGAGCAGATCTCTCGAAGCTGTAGGGCAACCCAGAGAAACCTGACAGGCCGTTGAGTCAGTCATCTCGAAACTATGGGACTTGAATCAACTCACATCCCGTCCGAGTGCGTATTGAGTGCCACCTTGATGTCCTCGACCAAGGTTGGATCCCCGACGAGCAAGCGTTCATCGTCCATCAGCTCCTGGACGGAAAATTCCACAAAGCCCTGGATGTCGGCTTTTGCTAGGGGACAACTCATCGATACCGTGTCCAGCGAGTAGGTGGCACTGCTGATAAAAGAGGGTACTGTTCTCCGGCCTGTAATGCATACTTTGATGTCGGAGGTGAATTTGGCCAGGGACGAGGATAGAGACCTGAGGAAGTCGAGGCCGTCGGACTTTTCACACTCATCCAATCCATCGACAACGATGTACAAGATTCCTTTGGGTGATAGGGCGCCCTTGATGAGGTCGAACAGCTTGGAAAGGTCGACGGAAATCATCGGTTCAATCTCCATCAACATCTTGATAGTGTCATTTGAAAGCTTGTCGGGGTTTAAAACCTGTCGAGCGATGCATCTGAGAATTGACTCTGCTTGCAACGACTCCTTGTCGTCAAACCGGGAAAAGAAGAAGGCGAGCTGGTCCCCGGGGTTTTTGAGTCTCCGGATATGGTCGACGATGCTCCCGCTACTACTTTATTAGCATCACTCGGACATGATGCGGCTTGGGGGGACGAATTCGAGAACTCTGAACTTCAAAGTCTCTCATGTTGCCATTGATACCTACCTGAGGATTGTCTTTCCAGATCCCACTGCTCAATGTCAGAAGCAAGTTCCAATCCGAGGTTCATTTCACCTACGCTTCCCAGAGCACCAGAGCATGCGTTGACCAGCGGAACTGAACCAACGCTCGAATTCGGGCGTCTTGAACAACCAATCTGCCGTTCCGTTGAATCTCTTGCGCTGGGCTTGTTGGAGGGCAGTCCTGACATCGTAGCTCGACAACCAGTTCAGTAATTTCCGTATCCGTTTCTCTGTAGGAGTTAGCATCTCAGCATCAAATCTTGGCACATCAGGTTGCACATCGACTCACTCTCTCGCTGCCGGTCAAGTTGGATCTGCTTCGCATCATATTTGTCCACGTGGCTGGTCATGATCTTGGCAACGGAATTCGCCTTTTGCCTCAAGCGGGTAGAACGCCTCCGCTCCTCTTCCTGAAGCTTGCGTTCTCGCATTTCGTCTTCGGTCCTTGCGAGGTTGACCCAAAGTTGCACTATTTCGCCGTGCTTGCGGATATCTCTGGAGAACTCTTCGAGTTCCTGCTGGGCGGACTGGCTGAAGGATCGGAGAAGATTTTGATGCCCTGGGACGTATCAATCTTGCTGCAAAAACTAGAGTATGCCCATGCATATTGTACTCACAAGTACGTCGAGCAGAAACCACGACATGCTGGCAACAGCGGATAATTGACGCGTTGAAATCGCAAAGGGCCTTCTGAACCCCAGTCGAGTTCGGGAAGAGCGTTTCGTACTGTTCGTAGACGGGGCAGATCTTGCCGAGGTTCATGAACAGTTCGGAAATTGCCTTGTACACGTGCCGTGTCGACTGTTCGTGAGGGAGGCAAATTACAAATCTCACCGGGAGTTATAAGGCGAAGAAACAATAAGAAATTCCCCGAACCCGTTCTCATCACGCCCATCTAAGCAATCTCAAAACATCAACCCCCCCTCATAAGCCGGCACACAAACCCCCTTCTCCGAAACCCCCCTCCTCAACGTCTCCCATAATTCCTCATGGCCCTCAAACTCAGCTGCATCCTCCAAACAAATATGATCAGCCACCGTAGCCACATCCGCGCCACTCTCGACCAACATCTTCGCGATCCGCAACTTCTCCTCTCCCAGGGACGCAGCACGCGTTCCGTAATACTGACGCGTATCCAAGGCCATGTGCAACGCCGTCGGTCCCCAGCCCGGAGCATAAACATCACCCTGCACGATGCTTCTCGCGTCGGCTCCGTGGGAGACGAGAAGTTCCACGACTGACGGGAAGCCCTTTATCGAAGCGAGGTGAAGTGGCGTGCCTTGCCAGTTGTACGGACATCGAGCCGGCCGGTCCCACGAATAGTAGAATAGCCACTCGCGCGTCGTCGCGGTCAAATCGGCGCCGACGAGGAGCAGCTGTCGAAGCGTGTCTTCGGATCCCTTGAAGGAGGCCAGATGAATTGGCCCCCAACCGCATTCGTCCGCCGAGTTTAGATCCGCGCCGCGTAGCAGTAAGCCCTTTGCCATGCGCTCGTTTTCTAGGGCTGCACTCATCCAGAGCAGTGTGCGCGGGGATGTCGCTTGGTTGAACTGTGCCTCTCTGCGGGTTTCGACGAGATTGTGCCGTTGGAGAGCGTCCAGCAGATACTCCAGACTGTCTTTGTTAGTTGCCCGTGAGCCTTCGGAAGCAAGCCAGTGGTCTTTGGGGAGGGATTGAAGAGCTTGGTCAAGCAATGTGTCCAATGTCTCCCAATGACCGCGAAGAGCCGCAATTAGGAAAACATCAAGATCGCCACTTGTCGCCTTGCTCGCATCCGCACCCAACTCAAGAAGCGAGCGCGTAAGATTAGCAGAGGCAACCTCATCCGCCACATCCATCAGGAGAGACATGGCGTCTTCCGGTCGCCCGTCGATGTCGAATCCAGCCTCGAGAAGAGCCCCGAACATAGCCTTGAACTCGTCCATCGAATCGACCGCCAGCTTCCAGCGAAACGCTGACCATGATTGTCTGTGCAGCAGACTGAAATTCTAGAGCTAGAAGACGTTCTCTGTTAGTACCGCTCCATGCTCGAGCAGTATCTTGACAGTTTCCGGCTGCATGTCCCGCACGGCGTCGAGAAACATGGGCCGAACGTCAAAGTCGGGTGGCAGCGTGGCGCCTGAGCGATGGAGGAGTTCCACCAGCTTCCATTTCTTCTTCTCGAGCGCCAAAGACAATGCGGTGCGAGCCTCTGTGTCCTCATTCTCCTCGCTGAGTTTCCATGAAGACTTCTTGGGGGAATTCCACACAACGTTGAGCGCACCTGGGTTGTTGCGAGGCGTCAGGAGCTTCACCATCTATTCAAGATCGTCCAGATCACCCCCTTCCTCCATTGCAAACATGTGAATCATGTGCATTCCCATGTTGTCCGCCGTCTCGATATCGGCTCCGGCATTGACAATACACTCGATTGTCGCTCGGTCGGTCGACGAGGCAGCCCAATGCATCGGTGTTCTTCCCCCCTCGTCCTTGATGTGAAGATGTGCCCCAGACTCTAGCAACTGTCGAACAACGTCGCAGTTCCCAGCTTTGGCCGCATGATGCAAGGCAGATTTGCCTTCCCTGTCAAGTGTGTTTACCTCAGCACCGCGGGAAATAAGAATCGATACCATTTGCGCGGCCAGGGCGGTATCAGTGGTGATGTGGCTCGACCTGTACGCATTCAGTCCGCACGCAAGAATCAGGGGCGTCAATGAATAATGGTGATCCTTCGAGCTCTCCCTCGTCACTCTTGCATTCACATCAGGCCCCCCGTCCAGAATCTCCAGAGCCGTCTCGACGAAACCGTTCACCACGGCCTGATGCAGCGGAGTCTGGCCGTGCATGTCAATTGCAGCCGTATCGGCGCCGTGTTCCAGCAAGAGTCTCGCATATCGAGGGTCCGTCCTAAATGCAGCAGCGTGCAGTGGCGTTCTCCCCAGATCGCAGTTGACGTCTGCACGCAGTTCGATCAGGGCTCGTGCCGCCATGTACTTGTCGTCCTTGATGGCTCCGTGGGGGAGTTTACCCTTCCAGACGTCCACCGGTAGCGGCCCTCTTCGCCGTCTTCGGTACCGGCTTCCGAGATATGATTCGACGCCATTGATCCTCTCTCCTTTGTTCATGGTTCGCCAGACGTTGGAGACGGGCACGTCGAACCCGCCCGAGGACCAGATCTTGTCAAAGTCTGCCATGTCTTGGGAGCATAGCATGCTGAACAAGTCGGTGTGGCCTTTGTCGGCTGCCACTTCGACGGCTGTTTCTGTGCGCGCTGCATCTTGCCAGCCGAAACAGCGCGGTCCATCCTTGGGAATCCTTTGCGTTCAGGTCTGCTCCAGCAGCAATCAGCTGTTCCGTCACCGCGAGGCTTTCACGTGAACACGCCCAGTGCAGAGGAGTCCACTGCTGAGAGTCTCTCGCTCCGTTGTCGTGGCCTTGAGCGAGGAGGGACTTGGTCGTTCGAGATAGGTTCCAGTATGCAGCGAGATGGAGGGCTCCCTGACTTGTTGGCATGGTTGCAAAGGACTCTTCGGCAAGAGTTGGATCGGCGATGTTCGGTCGGTAGTGTAAGGCCTGGAAAGAACTGAGGCGCAGCTGTGAATCGCCGAGGAGCCTGTCAATCAAATCTGACAGCTCTTCTTCGGAGTCTTCATCGACATGATCGCCCCAATATTTGGCCGCGTATGTCAGAAACGGCCTGTCCCGTTGGCGCACTTGCATCTCGTGAAACGAGTCACAAGGGCCTTCAGTAAAGGGTGGAACACTCAGATAAGAGAGGAAAGACGCGGAAATGTCTCGCCGGCTCTCAACTGTATTCCGGGCTTGAAAGAAGTCGTGTGCAGTGGTATGAACCATGCCAATCGAGTCATCCGTGGCATCTCTAATAACCAAGCCGACACAGACACCGAGTGTCAGCTGAATATCGGGAATGTTGTCCTCGTCAAACTCCTCCGAGTCCTCCTCAACAGCGAGCGCGTGCAGCAGTTCACTCGCCTTGAGCCGTCTTTGTGCCTGAGTGATCCACGCGATGACTCTGAATGCAAGCTCTCGTCGCGCCGGAGATTGCGCTTCAATCCTTTCGACGCTAGATTCGAAGGCTTCGGTGATGGTGGTTGGCATCGTCTTGAGTGCCTTTCGCATCTGCGCCAGAGTTGTCATGTCGAGTAGCTTGTCCGCAAGGATCTTGGCCAGGAGAAATCTGCGTGGTCGTTAGCAATGGATCAAGTGGAAAAGCCATTACTCACATTCCGTTGGCCTTTTCGATGACCTTCTCGATGAGATCTTGACCTCGGTGTATTATCTTCTCATGTCCCGTCTCCCGAAAGCGATGCTCGAGAAACAGCGACACGTCCTCACCCACTGCGCGAATCTGCATCTCACTCGCTGTCGATAATAAATCATGTCGCAAATCCGGCGTGTCTCGGCTGGTCACGAGAACCTTGCAGCCAGCCGCGGCAAACCTTTGGAAGATGATGATGATGGCTCTCGGCGACTCCAGTTCATCCGGGGCGTCCAGAACGAGATACGTCGGCGCCAGTTCACAAATCGTGGCCACCATTTCAGTCAGCATCTTCACATCCGGCTCGCCCTTTGCCTCCTCTCGGAATTGACTCAACCCGATGATGACGTTATCCTTGGCCTGATTGATGAGCCTCCTCAGCAGAGACTGCAGGATCGAGCGCGGATCCTGCTGCTTCCGAAGGGCGTAGTCGCAGAAGAAGGACGCCACGGATGCTCCCAGTCCTGACTTTTCCAGGTCCTGCACGGCAATGGACGCAAGTACCGACTTTCCGCTTCCCGGAGCGCCGTGGCACCACAAAGTCGAAGGTTTCTCGTCCCTCCATTGCCGATATTGCTCAGACTCGAGGAACCATATGCCGGTGCAAGGGGCGGAGATGGGGGCTGGTTTGGACGTTTCATCAGCCTGTCCGAGCCATCTGAGAAGCTGATCTCGTTGCTCCCGTCGACTAGTTTCGTTGACTTTTCGGTACGTCGCCGTAGTGATTGCGAGGTTGTGCGTCGACAAGTAATCGTGAAAAATGCCATGCAGATTGTGCAGGTTGTCGATGCGCTTCCTCAGCTCCCTTTCCTGAAACAGCCATTTCGCCCTCTTAATGCCCGATGCAAGATCATCTCGGATGCGCGACAGCTGTTCCGCGCAATCTGCGAATAAAATTCTCCGAGAGAAGCAGGGCGTGAGATGCCAAGACCGATTCTCGATGCTTCCGAGGTGGCCACGTCGGCCTGAAACAGCACGTCGGTCAGGGCGGATACTTCTTGGAGGTAGAGCTTTTGCGTCTGCGAGGCGTCTTTGAGGTCCGAGATGAGATTGTAGCTCAGTTTGGTGATTTGGGCGGCAAAGGTGACGAGGCCTGCTACGCCAGATACGATGCCAATGATATCTGCCATTTGGAAGGGATGATGGATGAGGTGAGTGAGTGGAATGGAGAATGATCATGAAGTAAGATGTAGAGCGAAATTTGCATTCTACCTCCTTATGAAATGCGAAATTCGGGGGCCAAAAGGGCCCATTTTCGTAGTGATTGACAGGCACAGCCGCCTTACAGCCACAGACTGCGGCACTTGACGCTTATATGCAGGAGTGCAACGGCCCGGGACGCATATGCATGCATTGCATTCGCGTATCCAGCTTCCTGGCATACGTAAGACGATTGTGGAGGGCTGCTTTGATGGATGAGTGAGAATGAACTCGCCATGTCATGGTCTCTGGTCTGGTGCCACTGAGTCAAAACTACAGGGGAACCATGGAATCGAACCATTATGACGGGGATACTATACAGCCTGAAGAGACTTGTTGCATGGCGATTCCAAAGTTCAGCTACTTCATTCACGCCCATCTTCAGACAAATCGACATCCCAAAGCAGCCATGATGTTCAGGAACCTCAGGTAGTCCAAGGTATGCACATCAACTCAACCCCTTCCTCCCTTCACTTCCCCCAACTTGTGGACCTCGGATCAATCGGGCTAGAACAAACGAACGGCTCCAGGTCGAATCCTTCATGACGCTTTCCCCGCTTTTGTCCAGAAGCGCAACCATGTTCTCAAGTCTCAAAACCGTGCCCGGCTCCCCGAGGCTGCACTGCAAATGCCCCCTTTCGCACACTTCAAACGAGTGAGCCAACACAAACGAACCAGAACAGCTTCAGTCTTCACATTCCAGCCCTCTCTCTCATCCCGCTTTGCTCCGTACACCTCGCCTATTCGTTCATGGAGTCGTGGGACAACCACAACCCTACATACATCCACTACGAGTATGAGGACCTCACCCAGAAGCGCGCCCGCGTGAGCAGGGCCTGCAACCGCTGCCGGTACCGCAAGACGAGGTGCGACGGCCGGAGGCCCTTTTGCGTGCCGTGCGAGCGCCGCGGATTCAGCGAGAACTGCACCTATCCTCCCAGCCGGAATCGCTGGAGGAACAAGTCCCAGTCGCGCTCCCCGTCGCATCAATCGGCGCACGTGTCGAGTCATGATGATGGCCACGGACAGGGGCAGCAGAGCCGGTCGAGGACGCAGTCGACGGAGGAAATGGCCGATCGGGATGCCACCGCAAAGGATGAGGAACATGACCATGAAGATTCGACTGCCCTTCAGCCGTGGTCTTCTACGCATGGAGACGGATTGGGGACTTTTGCTGGACGCGATGATGGTTCGGTTTATGGGCCTTCGTCTACCGTCTCCTTCTTCCAACAGGTCCTAGTGGACGATATACCAAAGTCACCTTCAGCCGGTCCCAGCCAACAACGCGCCTCCCAATCATCCCGCAACATTGCCAAGGAGTCTACCGCCGTTCTGGTTCCCCGACGACACCTCAAGCTGAATGTCAATCACTACATGGATTGTTTCTGGGAGTTTGTGCATCCCGTCTTTCCCGTGCTGCACAAGACGAGCTTCCTCCGGGAGTATGACAGCCACCAAACCGAACAAACGTCGGATTCTCCAGATGCAGAGGGAGAACATGCTGAGACCCCAATGACTAACCCGGTCTTTTTGTCGACAATGAATCTCGTTTTCGCGCTGGGTTGCAAGTTCAGCCAGCAAGTCCCGGATGAGCAGAAAGCGGCCGTCGCCGAGGGCTTCTACAAGACGTCGCAGACAGCATCGACCTACGATCTCATGGACTCGACTTCGCTGGACGTGGTGCAGATGCTGGTCTTGTCTGGCGTATACCTCCAATCCACGCAGCTCGCTTCGCGTTGCTGGAACGTCGTCGGTCTGGCAATTCGCATCGCTCAGAGCTTGGGACTACACGCTGAACGCCACGGTTCTCCAATGAGGTCCCAGGTAGAGCGCGAGATGAGGCGGCGGATCTGGCATACCTGCGTCAACCTTGACCGGTGAGTCGTCTTCACAACAGGCCTTCAATCAACTAATCATTCCAAGTCTGCTCGCCATGACATTTGGTCGACCAACCATGATCCATAAAGCAAACGCGGTTCCCATACCCGCCATGATCGACGACGAGTTCCTCCTCGCCAAGACTGAGGGTGCACAGCCTCGCAACACTCCGTGTCGGCTCGGCCTATTTGTCTCGTCGTGTGCGCTCTTGGAGCTGCTGGAAGAGGTTCTCGAATTCCACTCCGAGCACGAACCCGTCATGAGCCTCCAAGATCACCCCGACGCCGAAGATGGCACCGAGGGGCTGGTCAGGCGTGTCATGGAGCTGAATCGTAGGCTTGACAACTTTTCGGCTACTATCCCTACTTATCTCAAGGTGAATGACCGGGAAAATACAAACACTCGGTATGCGAACCAAGTTCGTCTACAACAGCATGTTCTTCATTGCCGGTACGATAAACTCCAGTCGAATATCCTATATAACGCTAACATCGATAGCTTCCTGCTCACGCGACTGCTTCTTCTACGTCCACTCTTGTTGTCCACCCTAACATTGCAGGAGCAGAGCCATCCATCCATGTCCCTGAGTTGGGCCGGACAGTCGATTCTGGACAGTCTCTTGATTCAGAAGAGCTGCGAGCTTTGCATCCAAACGGCATATCAACTCATCGACGCAGTATATGACAACATCGACACGCCATATCGGAGTTCCGGCTGGCATTGCGTTTACTGTGAGTCTTAGCCCGCCTACCCCCCAGTCGATGACTTCCTTGACCAATGTAATGATGCAGTCACGTTCTCGTCGGCCATTGTCCTGCTTGCCTCTCTCAAGTGCGACCTCTTGCGCGCTCAAACAAGCGATCTCACTTTTCAAGCTCACTGGGACCGGTCCCTATTAATTCTCAAGAGCTACAAAGAGCGCGTGCACTCAGCAGCTCACGCGGCCGAGTCCCTCACCAGAGCGCGAAGCATCATCTCCTGCAACATCAACGCCCGAGGCGAGTCGACCTCTGCTACTACTAATCAGGTACTCAACTAACAAGCAACAGAACAAGCTCGAGCAACCCCAAACCAAATCTCCCCAAACCCCCTCGCCATCAGCGACATCGAACCCCTTTCTCGGCTGGAACCTCCCACGGGCCCCGAGTCCAAGCGACCCAACGCCGCCGAACTCGACCCTTTACCCCTCGACGGCTTCCCCGAGCTGTATTTTAGCACTCACTCGACGGATCTGGAATGGCTGCAGCTCTTCCAGTCCCAGCCTAACGTGTCATGACTTACGAACCGTTACTGAACCTTTGCGCTTATTAGAGACAGGAAAATGGACGGAAAAAAGGGCGGCGTGGTATATTGTGATACCCCCAGGCCATGATAAACTAGGTCAAACGCGTGTTATTTGTTAATGTTCTGGAGTACCCTGAATTTATTTGTTTGACAGCCTCTTCTCCAGCTCCGTCCGAGCATCGTCGCACATCTTTTGAACGTCAACATCCGCAATGATGCTGTTCCGATGCTTAATCTCCGCCTCAACCTTGACCAAGTCGTCTTCGATCCCCGGAACCAACCACTCGTACGTGTTTCCAATGCGTCTGCTGCTCTGCACAAGCCAAGACCCCCGTTCTCGGCGCGCAGAATCGTACACGTCCAGCGCCGCCTCGACGGCTTCGTAGCTCGTCACGTTTTCGGATGAGAGAATGCTGGCGAGGACGGCGGCGTCTTCGATGCAGAATCCTGCGCCGGCGCCGTGGTGAGGGGATGTTGCGTGTGCGGCGTCGCCGACGAGACAGACCCGGGCTTGAGTGAATGTGGGAGGCGGGTTGTCGCCGAGGTCGAAGATTGCCCACTGCGTATTGTCAGCGTGGCCCGATTGTAGGAGTGAGGGTTTGAGGCTTACAATGTCGACATCTTCTTTGGCTAGCTTGAGCAGGCTTGTAATCGTGTCTCCGAACCCGGCAAAGTCCTTGAGGGCATCTTGGCGAGTTGCCGGTGCAGTCAACTTCGAGGCGTCAGGCCAGTCGCTCGAGGTGGTGTGAAAGGCAACCACATTCAGAGTCTGGCCTCTGTTCACGGGAAACGTCAGGATATGTCCTCCTTTGCCCATCTGCTTCGTGTCAGTAATCTTCACCCTTGTGGTAATCTCTTGACAACCCACATGCATACCCGCGTTCTGGGCCTTTTCCTTTCCAATCGCCGCCACGGCATCATCCATCGGAACCAAGGCGCGGTAGGCGTACTTGTGCGTGTACGAAGGCAACGCGCAGGGATTGTCAGCACCAAAAAGACACTGCCTCACCCTAGATTTGATCCCATCACAGGCCAAAATGGCATCTGCTTTAGCCGTCGACCCGTCCGCAAAGAACATGGTATACTTGCCACCGTCCTCCCTCCCAAACCTCTCAAACCTCTTCCCAAACACCGCAATCTCCCCCGGCACCAACTTCACCAACTCGTCCAAAAACCGCGCCCTGTGCACCCCATTCTGCCCAAGCTCATTCCCAATCGAAAACGCCGGCCTCTGCGTCCTGGCCTCGACGTCGCCCGCCTGTCCGTTGTAGTAGTCGAACCAGACCTTTTGCTTCTCGGGCCACAGGTTGCGCGTGCACACCTTTTCAAAGGCGGCGCGCACGCCCGGGTGGCAAATGGTCATGGCCTGGACGGCGTTGGGCGTGAAGGAGACGCCGGCGCCGATCTCGCCGAATTGCGCGGCTTGTTCGTAGATTTTGATGCGGATGCCGCGGTGGTGAAGGGCGATGGCGAGGGTTAGGCCGGCTATGCCACCGCCGATGATGGCATATTCTAGGGGTTGGTAGGAGCCCATTGTGTAAGTGGTTGTGAGTGTGCGTCAAGGTGAGGTGATGACTTGATCTGGAGCTGTGTAAGGCACGCCGGTCTTTATACCTACTGCTCATATCAACAACACCCGCCTCTTACACATAGCACGCACTTACATTCGCCTCGACAACTGTAGATGACGCTCATGTGGGCCTAGCATCGGGACGGATATGGCGGGAGGTGCATCACTTCCGACGCCGTCCCCGTTAGAATTACCGGGCAATGCAAAGACGGGTATACAAATCGAGTTAGTAAATGAGGCTCTTCTTGTCGTCTAATGATCCTGCTCTGCCAAGACCGACCTCATGCCACGCACCAGTAGAGACGACCCGCAGCATTATACGCGGGTTCTGGCAGGTTGTCATCAACATCTTATACGCAAGCAGAACGTCAAGTCGACACTCATTGACACCAGACAGTACACTCCTACATGTGCAAGTTAGAGCCTCACTCAAGTCGATACATCCAAAAATAACGACAAATACCCTCATCATATCACTATCCTCTTGTCGTTGTCTCCTTCGCCCATCATCAACCCAAGTATGAACTTATGAAGCCAATTCCGCCCCTCCAACTCGACCCTACCCTGCTTCCGACTCTCCCACCCGGCTATAAACAGCTTTGTACTGTACATACCCCGCATCGTCTCCTCATCAGGCACTCGGTCCGCCCCGTAGATCTATAGGATGCCTCACCGGACCCTTCGGCATGTCGGCATCATCGGCTTCGTAAAAACGGCGGATTTCCGTTTTGGGTAATGTTCTAGACTGGTGAAAGAGCCGAGGTGTAAATGCCTTCTTGCTAGATGGGCGGCATCGCCAACAGGAAGGTCTGCTAATTGTAAAAAGTAAAAAGATGAGCCGAGGACTCGACGTCATGCGGAAGGTTATGGGCCAACTGATAACCAACCGACGGAGGCAATTATTGGGTCATCGGGGCCGCGCCGAAATACCAAAGGGAGGTACCAGTAGTCTGTACACACACTACCGGTAGGGTAGGCTCACGCTCAACCCAGACACGTCACACACAGTCTGAGCAGCACGTTTTCTGATATGTTGTGTACCCATTTAGTCTTAAATTTCTGTCCATTGCCCACTTCTCTCAGAAACTCCCCAATATTCACCGACCACCGCACTCTCCTGCTGGAGGAATGCGGACATGCATTCCCTCCATCGTTCCCCTTTTCCCATCTTCTTCACCTAAGGCGGCGACACGAACCTCAGCCTGCCGGTCTTAAGGCCGTACGCAAAGCTTAATAAATATCCATGGCAGGAAACGGCTCAACCTGCTTCAGAACTTGAGTTCTACAGGTCCCAGCCTTAAGTTCAGCTACCTCTACCAACTGTCGTACTTTATCATCTACCCTGTCATATACAATCAGGAACATAAAAGGCCCATCTAAGAACGCTCAAGAAAGCTGTATCCATCATTGATAAGCTCAGGCTCCCTAATACTGGTGGACAAGATCGAGGAAAAACATCGTCTTCCACTCAGCCTACACGCTGGGTTGAACGGCTTCATCGGACTGAACCCCGATTACAACTCCGATGCAGAGTAGCTTTTGTTGAAAAAAGAACCGAACGATCAAGATGAAATAGCGGAGAGCCTGTGACTCGCTAAAGAGGACGAGGCCGCTAGATGAGGATTGTGATATTTATTGAATCGAATGTGTTAGTCCAGATCCAAGGGGTATATATTTCCTATTATAAATTTAAAATCGACACGTGTCCGAGATAAATGTCACTGGTTAGTCGAAAATGGTGCAATTGAAATGTACCCATGGCCGTGATACTTGTGATTTATGAAGCATGGGTGGAGCGTTTCGAAATCTCGGGTTGCATTGATGAAGCAATGGATGAGCTACGTGTACGAATTGGCGGCGTAACCACTGAGAAAACATAGGGATGAGTCGAAATGAAACCCTGCTCAGGAATCATGAGCCCTGGGTGCATTCATTGAATACGTGGAGGTAATGATGGTGTTCTCGCAGGTTGTAATCAAGGGTACCTACGTTAAGCAAGACTCGGAACGAACTTGCAGTCCTCTTCGAAACAACGTCAACCAACACGCCAATCAAAACCGCCTCTCCGTATTTCCAAGAGTTAGCGTTCGAGCGAGGGCCATCAGCCAAGAAGCACAGCCGACTTGTTTTGGTGGCGAGTGTTGGCTCGTGTTGAACTGGGAACTTGGGAAGGATTTTACTAATTAAACGTGAAACAACGTCAATTGTCAGGTAGGATTCGCACTGCGAAACATGGGGATACAAATATGTGGCAATCCTTTATTTCGTTCATTATTCTTGCTGTTATTTCTGGGCTCCTATTCTCCAACATCAGTCATCAAAAGCACAGTTGTAATCCTCCTGGCACCAGATTCATACACCAACATATTCGCTAGAAGATTGTTCAACTGCCAAAATGATCTTCTCACTTCTCACCCTCGCCCTCTCCAGCGTCGTCGCTGCGCAACAAACCTCCATCCGGATGTACATGCCCGATTCCGGCCGCAAAGATGGCGTCTACGTTTCCCTCATCGACGTGCAGAGCGGCTTGACCACGGCATCCGTCGACTGTCCTTACAACTCGGACCTGGGCCCCTGTTGGATGGACGAAAAGACCATCACCTACGCGCCCTCAACCCTGGTGTACACTCACACCTTCAACGGCCACCTCTCCTACTCCATCGACTACGTCTGGTAAGCAAACACGCGCAGGAATATCACCTCACCCAACGTCCCCTGACACAACCCAGGTCCTCCACCATCAACTGCGACATGAACCAGGAAAACGAGCGCGCCACGTGCATCTACCGCGTGACCAGCACCCGCACCGCCACGGAGGAGACCAAGACCTTCACGCTTAAATGGGACGACTACACGACCGACGAGTTCTGGGCGACAGTCACCGCAAACGCCAAAGCCTTGACGGCCGTCGACACGACGGCGACATCTGCTCCGTCGCCCACGCCTGCGACGACTTCCGACGTGCCCGAGTCCACGACGGCAGAAGCTCAGAGCGGCTCGCAGGAGACTTCCGTGACTCCTTCGGCGTCTGGATCGAGTGCGGCGGTAACTACGACGAGCAGTTCTACGGGGATGGGGGCTGGTGTAACGCAGAATGCGGCGTTGATGGGTGCTGTGGCTGTTGTTGGCGGTGCTCTGCTGGTTTAGAATGGCGATTTCTGTTGGGGATGTGAATTTGAGAGAATTATAGTCGACAAGACAAAAAAAATAAATGACGCGGCGCTGAACTTTGAGATATCGTGTTGCGTCTTGAGGTGCCAGAGTCGATGAGTTCAAGACACGGGAGCTCAGCGACTGTGATCACGAAATCTATCATATATGTGCTCGTGGCATGGCTGTATAGGTGATGAAGCTTGGTTTTTCTTGTAGCCTTGTACAGTGTCCCATTGTTCACATCTGTCGGGAAGATGGCGACGTTCTTGTTGTGTGCCAAGTTGCAGCCGCTATACATACATGACCAGCAGTAAGTGGCCCCTTTAAATGGCATGGTCATCGCCCATCTCTGCTCGCTTCTTGATCTTTTTATTGTTACTCAAGCATTTTGATTTGACTTTGTTACCCATTTCTTGCTCCCTGCTCTTCAGGCTCGTTGCTCATCCACTCCATGCTTATTGCTCACATTAGGTACATATCCATATTGCTCTCCTCGCCATCCTCGCTCTCCTCGTCATCCTCGCTCTCCTCGTCATCCTCGCTCTCCTCGTCATCCTCGCTCTCCTCGTCATCCTCGCTCTCCTCGTCA
>JAMQMW010001100.1:0-11700 GCA_024115155.1 Thelonectria blattea
CCCCCCCCCCAACGCCAATATATATATAGTCCTTTACGGCCACAACCCACCACCCTCACACCTTGAACTTCCTCGGGTCCAACTTCTCAACATCGGCGCTCGTCGCCTCCCCGTCCAGCAAGTACTCGGCCATCAACTTCCCCGTGCCCGGCCCGTTCTGGATCCCCCAGCACGTGTGCCCCGCGGCGACCCAGACGCCCGGCACCGTGGTCCTCCCGATCAGCGGGCCGCTCTCCTGGCCGAAGCGCATGTGCCGCGGGAGGTAGCACGCCTGCTTGGCCTTGACGCGGGCCGAGGCCAGGACGGGACTGAAGGTGCCGATGTAGGCGATCAGGTCGTCGCACTGGGCTTCGTCGTGCTGGACTTGGTCTGCGGTTTCCGGGAGGGGGATTAGGGTGTCTGGTTCGCCTGTGAGTTTTGTCAGTGGATGTTGTCGTTGACGTGGAAGTATCGTGATGGATGGGACGCACCGCAGGCGTACACTTCTCCAAACGGCCTCGCGTAGATCTCCGGATCAACGCGCCCCTTGTGCCTCCTCTTCTGCCCCATCCGAGCGCGATGCTCGGGCACAAAGTCCGCCGGCAATGCAATATCCGTAAACACGGCGTAGGGAGTCACATCGGCATCGTAGACGACGCTATGCGCCCTCAGCCCCTCGACCTTGGCGCGCGGCAACAGACGACCGGTCCAGGGCCCGGCGGCCACGACCACGTCGGTCACGCGGTCCAGCGTCACGGTCTGGCCGGTCGAGCGGTCCAGGTACTCGACGGATTGCACGCCGGCGGCCTTGGTGGAGTTGATGGCGGTGACCTTTGCGTTTGTGCGGATGTCGACGCCGGCTTGGCAGGCGAGGTCGGCCATGGCGGTGGTGAAGTGAAGGGGGTGCACTTGGGCCGTCTCGGTGGCTCCCGGGGACCCCATCTCGGCCCAGTTCCGGACGATTTCGGCGTCGACCCAGTCCAGGTCCGGGGGCAGGGTTCCCGGTTCGAGCAGGTCCTTTGCGGCGCCGTTTTGCTTGGGCAACTTCTCCCAGGCCTTGTCACCATCAGCGTCAGCAACTGGTTCTCCCCTCAGAGAAGCCAGCTTCCGGCGCGACACGACGGCGTCGAAGCTCCCGCACCCCAAGGTCCGGTACCCCCAAGCGCGGGCGCCGTCGTGCTCGGCGGCCAGCTCGGCGTGCAGGCGGTACGAGAGCGGGACCAGACACGGCGGGTAGGCCCAGAGGGCGAGCAGGCCGCCGGCTTTCCCGGAGGCGCCGGGGGCCACGGACGGGGCGGCCTCCAGGAGGGTGACGGAGTGGACGGCCGGGTCGAAGCCGGCGTGGCGCGTGAGGTAGTAGGCCGTTGTGCAGCCGATGACGCCGGCGCCTAGAGAGTTAATACTTATTGATGCGATAGAGGGGGGAAGGGAGGATGGTGGCAAAAGAACTAACCTACAATGACAATGTTTCGCTTCGTATCGCCCATGACTGCTGTGTTAATGGATGTCTCGTTGAAAGGACCGAAAGCCGAGTCAACCAAAGCCCGCCACACACAATCGCATCGGGTCCGAGGGCTGAAACGGGCAATTCGGGGCCGTGACGATGGATTAAAATTCCAGCCCAATCAATCGGCCACGGCTCAACACATCTCGCCGAAGCTAGACACAAATACGTCATCTCCTCCGAAATCCAAATCGGGAACCAGTCTGCCGAGGCATCCCGCTCGTCGTCATTTGACTTGCAACGAGAGGGAGAGCAGGTATTTGTAATAAAGAGAAAGCAGCAGGCTTTACTATCCGCATCTATCCCCTTCAATTCGGGTTGCACAATTTTGCACTTTCTTCAAGTTACATCATATCATCCCCCCTCTGTCCGCTAATTACGTGGCGTCTCCCAATCTGATTCTGCCAGAGTCGTGATACAAGACCCGTTGCAGTTCACGTCTCCCTGTGCCAATTCAAAACTGCCGTCCGTCTGGTCTGGTCCTACCACAGCCTTTTTTTCTCCTCTTCACCGTCTCTCCCCACTCA
The DNA here is from genome assembly GCA_024115155.1 of Thelonectria blattea. Lineage (NCBI taxonomy): Eukaryota > Fungi > Ascomycota > Sordariomycetes > Hypocreales > Nectriaceae > Thelonectria > Thelonectria blattea. The sequence goes on from JAMQMW010001100.1 coordinate 2,011, forward strand.
TCTCGCGCCTTTTCCAAACTTTTCCTCAACATCATCTCGTGATACCCTACGCAACAATGGCCTCTGCTACTTCTTTTTACGACTTTAAGCCTCTCGACAGTACGTCACCATCTCTGCCTCGTGCGAATCCAGCTAACATTGTCCAGAGAGAGGCCAGGAAGTCTCCATGTCCGACTACAAGGGCAAAGTCGTCCTCATCGTCAACACGGCCTCCAAGTGCGGCTTCACCCCGCAGTACGCCGGCCTGGAATCCCTCTACAAGAAGCTCACGGCGTCGCACCCGGACGACTTTATCATCCTCGGCTTCCCCTGCAACCAGTTCGGCGGCCAGGAGCCGGGCTCCCAGGACGACATCCAGAACTTCTGCCAGCTCAACTACGGCGTCAGCTTCCCCATCATGAAGAAGACCGACGTCAACGGCGACGCCGCCAGCCCGCTGTACGAGTGGCTCAAGACCGAGAAGCCCGGCCTGTTGGGATTGAAGCGGATTAAGTGGAATTTCGAAAAGTTCCTCGTCGGGCGCGATGGGGAGGTCAAGGGGCGGTGGGCGAGCACGACGAAGCCCGAGAGTCTGGAGGAGCCGATTTTGGAGGAGCTCGGGAAGAAGGCTGCTGAATGACTGTCGCCGTCGGGCGTCTCGCCTCGTCTATGATTTCTGGTTATTGATTCATGCTTGAGTTAGGTTGAAGTTGTACGCGACAGGGCCTGTTTCAAATGCGACGCTCAGGACGTGGCCGTGACAATAGGTACAATATAATACCAAACAACTTTCAACAATGCAACGACTCTATTTGTTCTTATAAGCTCGTTCTAATACCTAACTCCTCTTCTCATACTAAGACTGTCGTTGAAATACCCTCCCTTCTACGGAGTAGTCTAACGAGCTACCAAAATGTCACCTACCATCTGACTGTAAGCCCTAGAATATCTCCGGCGCCCTTGATTTGCCAGCCCGTTCATCCGCCTCTTTTTTAGGAAAGCCCATCGGGTTTAGGTGCTTGTTCTAATATCCCTAAGCTCGTTCACGTCTTGTCTAGACAAAAATGGTGAGCGAGGCCAAGCAATGCGATGTTCCCCGTCTCACTGCACCCAAGAGAAGCACGCGACCACGACTACCTCGAACGTGCTCGTTTGGAGATTGTCACAAGTTGTTTGCTCCGGATTACAACATAATTGATAATTGCAGAGATACATGGATACTTGGGTCGATGGGTGATGACGAGGCCTCACCTATGCCCTCCTCTCGGCAACGTGCTGATCCGGGGTGAAAGCCAGGAAACGCGCGTTCACATGCACAGGCAAACCAATATGATGCAGACTTTCTTGGTAATTTACCATTCGCGGCTCATAAGTTGCAGAGGCTTTAGCTGCAAACATTTATCTTAACGAGGCACCTCATCTCATATCACTCCACGGCCATACAACATGCAAGACCATCGCGACTCAACCCTCTTCCAACAAGCCATGTCTATAACAGAATCCTCCATCCCAGCAAACCTCTTCCTCTTTCTTCCTTTCCTCGCCAACATCCACTCAACCCTAATGTCCTCCCATCCCAAGGCCTACCTCCGCAAAAGCCCACCCGCCCAGTTTCACATATGCATTGTCCCGCGTTTCGAACGTCCATCACCCGACATGCATATGCACACGCCCGGCCAACGCATCTCGGGCACGCCGTGACGTGACGCAGGAGAAGCACAATTAACAGACAAAATGCATGCAGGAAATACATAATTACTTACATGTCAGGTTCCAGGGGTGATAAAATGCCTCCAAGCTCAAGTCTGCGATGTCATGACTGGCCAACTGCCGAGGACGAGGCTTCGCATTTCCAAGGACATGGAGAAAATCTCCAAGAATAAAATACGGCCCAACAGGGCTGAATCTTTGCAGAGTCTGTGACCTGTTGGTTTTGGGGGTTAATATATGTGAAGCTGTGCGTGTTGGATGTGTTGGGCGTGAATGGTCCAACAACTGCCGCAGCCGTGGAGCCGAGTTGGACATGACGCTCGTTTGCGATAGATTCCTATCGGAGAGCCTTCTCGGGGTGGAGTATGAGGAGGAGAGCGGAATTGCAATTCTTGTTACATCATGGGCTGCTTGCTGATGGTCGAGAGAGTGTTGGTTTCGCCTACGTGATGCGGCATCGAGGAGGTTCCTGAATTACATGAAGATGAATTATAACTACTACTAGGTACAAGATTAAGTAGGTATCCGGGTCCTTATGAGATGAGAAACACCCAAAATACCCCAATTAGAAGAAAAAGGAATCGCATCCTTTAACCAGAGCCATCCATCCAGACACCGACCCTGATCTAGGGTAGGTCGACCCGAGATTTGGGATTTGGGCTGAAGCCAGCGCCTGAATCTCTCTGCTATCGAAACAATGACTTAGCTAAGCTGGCTTGTTAAAGAAATGTATATCCGACCCTGTTCTCTCTCAGAAGCCGGGAGATCTGATCAACGGCAGCTCGAGACCCCTTCTGCGGCTCATCTACCGGCTCGCGTATTGAGGTCCATCTCCCGCCCACGTGCGTACATACCCTCAAGGTGAGTCCCTGGCAAGGCGGCACCTCGCCAGTTGTGGTTTCATCAAATGTCAACTTTTCTCTAATCTACACCGAGAACGATACAGGGAATGAAGCAGCGATCTTGCAGCATCTCGGTCGCCGCATTCGGTACTTCGTGCAGCACCGTCACAAACATGGCGACATGTCGATGCAGCAAAGTAGCCACCAGTCAGCCACAGACGTTTGCCTCTCGAATCAGACTCGTTAGCGGCGGAAGGCTTCCGTGCAATGGAAAACCTTCGCGGAATCGGTTTCCCCTTCACGTCGCGACGATCCTTCTCACGACAAGAAAAGTTCCAGCGGTTTGGCCATGTTGCCGCCGCATCGTATGAGCATCACTAGCTACGCCATCGATTCCGTGATCGACGCGGGCAGGCCAGAAGACGCCGCTAGTCCCCACGCACCTAAAAAGGCCTAGGTAGGCGTAGGGTAGGTATGTGGCTGGAAGAAGGCCAGAAAATCGACAGACAAGGGGGACGCGGCAGGGTTTTTGCCGCTCGTGGTTCTTTTCGACATGCAACTCGGCTGCACCCAAAGCTGGTTGGAAGACATCCCGAGTCTGTCTAGGGAGGGGATCTTTTGCACCTGCTACTCCACGGTCGGTTTCCAGGACGGGAGGGATCGACAAAGGTCGAGATAGGCTCCGGATCCGAAATGCCAACGTCCCTATTTCGATTCCATCGTTAGCTGCATGAAAACCCTTGCACGGAGAATGACGCTTGGAGATTGCCTTGATGCTCAGAATGGAAGGTTGTGTGCAGGAGGTGGATGTCGAATGTCTCATGCATGGTCCGTCTGCGAAGCCGTGTCGTGATAAGGCCTCGGTTCCTGCATCTCGTTGATACCTAATTAGCGGCACGACTTTGCCAGGAGGCCGCTTCCGTATCAGACAACCGCCGTGACTAACACCGAGACTCTCACATGCCGTCGCCGTCGTTCGATCCTGTCCTGGACGAGTGCGGGGGGTGGAGAACCCCGGATCCTCAGTCGTTTGGGCCGCCTACGCGGAGATTCATCCGGCAAACGGGGGGACGACGAGCTGCAGTCGACAAAGGAAAGAAAGCAAGATAACCTGGGGACTTTTGCTGTCCGAGGAGGGTCGTTTGCCAGCTGTTCGATGTCGTCCCAAAGCCTGTCAGTCGTCACCGGAGCACTCAGGCTCGGGAATATCTCCTGACCGGGCATCGATTACACCACCCAGAAACGCCACAGTTCTAGAAGCCCTCTGGCGTCGTCCTCAGAACGGCTCGACATGAACGGCCCCGACCTTTATCCCGCAAAACCGCCCGATGCCTTTCGCTTGGTTGGGCCCCCCCCCCTCATCAGCCGCACCTCTCTCTCCGGGCGGACTTTGATCAACGACGACTTCCATGCGTGGCGTGGCCCTATACAAATCTGCCCACGGCGATGGGGACCAAGTTCAAACATGGCGAGACAAGACGGCGGGAGGTTCGGGACCACAACCGTTGCTGCGGCCCCATGCCAAGTGTCTGGGGATTTCGAGGCTAACGAATACTCTCCCTGTCCGCGAAGTGGTCGTGATGTGGCCCATGTCGAAGTGTTTAGTCAAAACAACGATGCTATTACGTCTTGAAAAGTGCAACACGACACGTGAAATCCGCCTTGTTGAGAATGCCCGCATTCACAAGAGATCAGTAGCGGTCAGCTTTGCGGGGAAACCTGGAATTGGTTGGGGTTGAGATTCGGCCATCGTCCAGAGATACTTGCGTCGCCCTGCGAGGCTTAGAGAATCCAGGAGGAGATGTGACGGAGAGGCCTTTGATAGCCGCGGGGACGACTATATCGTCGTTTTGACCCAGTCCACATCCCACCTCCTCATCTTTTTCTTCGTGGCATCCCTTGCTGAATGGGGTTTCTGGCCCTGGGCTTTTCAACCTCAATACGGATGACGACTTTGGGGGAAAGAATGGCGAAAGCTGGCAAATGCCATAACTCTCGACATCGCGAAGTGAATAGCTTTCGACATGAACTGCTTGTTTGTCACGACAGCCAATCCACACCGACGGCATCCGGACGGGCTTTCGCTCTAGATGCCGGCCGGCCCTTTGATGGAGCCGTAATAATAGGGACACGACAATTCGTCGACGCGAGGAGCCTGGTACCTTGCCCCCTGATTTGCTATCGGGCCTTGCTTGGATGACGGCAACGTAACATTCGCCTCAATTCCGCAGTCTTGGAGCAGCAAGAGGGAGATTCCCTCTTTCGTCTTTGGAGAAAGGTAGACAACCACGGCTTTGATCGGCCTAGGGTTGCAGGAGATTCCAGCTCTCTGTGAGAAATTCTCGCGGGCACCCTGAATCTGCTGGTGGCGATCGTGACGCGGGATGAAGTTGTTCTCAGGTGGTTTGTGCCATTGAGTTTCGTAAGCCGGGCGGTCTAAGAACTTGGCTTTCGTCTAACTCTCGACGCTTGTCTGTTAGCGCTAGGGGCAAATTCGAGTCCAAATTGCTGCCGCCGCCGGTGAAGAAACGTTTGCCAATCGCCACGGACAAGGCTCTGCAGGTTGTGGCCGCCGGCGCCACCACCGGAAGAGGAACGAACCAGGGATGCCCTCGATTGGTATCTGGGCACAACGTCATGGCAACCAACGACACTCTTGCGAGACCTCTGGAGACCTCTGGAGACCTCTCAAGATGGAGACGGAACTCGTGGCTCGCCGGGCCATCTGGTCCTGCGCGGGTTCCGGCCAGATGGTTCCTCATATCCGCGACCACGCGAAATAGTTCTCTGGACGAACTCCATGGCTCCACCGCCGTCCTTGATAGATTGTGAGAGTCGGCTTCTGGTGGAGCTGTTGGGAAAGCCTCTGGGGTTTGTCAACTTCGGAAAGCCAATGCAAAGACCATTTGTCTGGTTCTCGTCCGACCACTTTGATAGTCGCCAACGAAGCGACCTTTACCGTTGGATAAGCTTGATTGGCAGGGAGGTCGGAAACCCTGGTTCAGGTGGCAGGGCTTTTTGCCATGTACGAGGCTTAGACCTCACCCAAGCTTCCATGCAGCATCGTTCGGTCCTTCTAACGCACGATTCAACCCCTAGCGTCTGTGCCCACACCCATACAGTAGGATGGGTGATGGATCATGGAAGTCGTCAAATGCTTTGGAATGCCACTAACGAACCTGGTTCCATCCCCGCAGGAAACTGACCCTTGTATGCACCGAGTCGCCTCTGAAGTGTTCAAATGTCCCAGGCCAGGGTTATTGGGGAATTGATGAGATGCGTCGGTACTCGCCCATCACACCGTGTCATTGGGCAAACGCAAACCTAACTCATGGTTCATCAAAACTCAAGTTGGTAGATGAGCAATTGTTAGCGTCTTTTACCTCGTCACTTGTCATATCGTGGCTTACCTGCACTGCTCGAATTTGTTCAAACAGCAGACATGACGGAGGCAGTCTCCCGCAGAGCCGCGGCTACAATAAGCCGGGACCTGGAGCCAGGGTTGTGTGCACTGTTCTTTGCCTTTCATGGAGAGCTTGACCATAACGGAGAACCGCGTAGTTGGTTCATCGACCAAGCGAGCCTAACCCTGAATCCAAGCGGAGACTTTTCCCACGGTAGAGGGAACGGTCCGTTTCCAGGGCGTTGATAAGGAGAATGCTATCAACCGCGTGCTATCGCCCATCCGTTTCGTACCTATGGGAAAGGCAGTTGTCAAACCCTCCTGTCAGCTGGGATACGGATTCGGCGAGCCGAGGAGCGTCTGCAATCTTGCATCCACATCAAGATGAGGCCAGACGGCCTCCACCTCAGGTGGTTTACACCATCGCCTTTCGTGGGGTCGTTCTCATCAGCCTTCGAACAAGCCATGGGGGCGCATCGAGGTACAATCTGCTGCCTCCTATCCCAGGTCGTAGGATCGGCGATTTCGCGCTCGCCGATGGGATTCTGCACCTCGTACGTGGCTGGGGAGAGGCTGCGCTCCAAGTCGATCACTACCCTCATAGGGGCTTGGTCTGAGGAACGGTGTTGGCCAATTCACGATCGCCGGGACTGCCCGTTGAGGGCAACGTAGATTCAACGACTACCGACTTAACAAGGGTAATAGGCCCGAGGAAACTGACGAAGGATCTCTCCCGCGTATCGAGTTGATTCAGCATGAAAGTTGAAGTTTGACCAAGAGTTTGGTGCTCGTGGACATGCCTTGTGCTGTTTCGTAGACCAGTGAACTCGTTCGTTGCAGGAAGCTGCCTGGTCAATGGTTTCGGGAGCCATGTCGACCATCACCAGCACCGTCGGTGCCGCTAAAAAGAATTCGATGCTGCCAACACGTTCGAGCTCTGGGACTGTTTTGGAAAGGTTGGCCTGATGCAAGCGGCATAAAAGGTAAAGTCGGGGACGGCCGAGGTACCAATGCATCATGCACGCTGGAAAGGGTCATTTGATGGCAGGTGCATTTCTCGGGCATGCGCGGCTCTTTGCAGTCAACCAGAGGAAATCCCTCGCAGATGCAAGCAGGGGTTGGCGGCTGGAAGACAAGAGTTCCGACGAGGAGGTGACACGAGCTTCGGGCATCCAGCGTCTTGGACGAGGCCATGGGTGCGTGTAGATAGCAGGCGTGGCAGGGGGCGTTCCTGAGTGGTTGGAGCGGTTTCGTGGTGGTTGCAAGGCGACTGTTCAGATGACGAGAGCGGCGCGCCCGTGTGGCGTGCATGACGGAAATCCGGTGGCGTTGCACATTGTGTCATCCCCCGAATTAGAGAATCGAGTAAAGGTTGCAGAAGGAGCTCGACTGGACGGCAGTAGGGGCCCTTCTCTCATGATCTTCAACCCAGCTGCATCGTGGCTCCGATCCAAGTGTGGCACATCCGTCCCCAATGTCCTCAGGCGAGGCCATCCATGCCCTTTCCGATCCTGCGATATTGATCCCATATGATCCCCGCGGCACCACGGCATCCGCCTCACCAGTGCCTTCTGGATGGCGCCTTTACGGAAGCGAACGAAAGGACCCGAAGACGACCACGGCGCCTCTCCCATTCACCCGGAGCGGACGTGTTGTATATCTGTCCTGGGGAGGTTCCAGGGGGTTGGGATGTGGCTATCGTGCGTCTCGACCGCTTCCATCTGCGTGCACGTCCTCGTTCAGTGTTGCGGCGCGAGCAAACCCCAGAGCCAGAGAGAGAGAAGCCGTGAGTCCATGAATGATGTAAGTGGACCGACGATCCTGGGAGGTGAGAGGGCAAGCAAGATTGCAAGGATATGCGCGCTGGTGTTTCTACACAGACTGGAGAGACTGGAGGAGGGAGAGACTGGAGGCAGTGGAGGGACGGTACGAGAGGAGGGAGGGGCAAGTGGGGAAGCGGCCGATGAGGAGGGAAGGAGCAAGGAAGCAGGAAAGCACCAAAGTGGATGCAGAGCGTTGTAGCAGGGTGCTAGCCCAAACACAGCTAGCGTGACTAGCGGCGAATGCTTGTGGAAGGATGCATGGAAGCTCTTCAGAGACGCCAGCAAGGCCAGGGTCTGCAAGGACTCCGCTGACTTGGGCGCTAGGCAACTGCTTTCTGCTTTGCAGCTTGCGGCTTCTGTGACGGGTGGGACAGGACGTGAGCCGGCTGGTCAGCGGGACATGAGCAGTGGAAGAAGGCCCGCTAGATAGCCCACTGTAAACTTCCAGGAAGGCACGACCGAGTCGTACCTCGCCTGAGTCGCCTCCAAGTCTCGAGGGCCCGCTGCCCTGCGGCATTCACCGTTGCCGTCCATTGAGAGGCTCGAGTCCAAAGTCTGCCCGTGATTTGCCGCGATCCTTCTTCTTCTTGACATGATCATGGCGTGAGCATCCATGACCAGATGTTAACTATCTCGAGGCCGGCTATGGTTGTCCGGAACAGAAAGATTTCGCCCTCTTCCTTCCCCGTGCCCGACGACGAACGATCCCACACGAAGACCCGAGGAGACTGTCGGTTGGTGAGCTCGTCGGAGCTCTGTTTGCGTTGGGGTTGGGGTTGCGTTTGCGATGACGAGGAACCACGATGCATCCAGAGTTGCGTGGGTTTGTGTCGGCTCCACAAGATGAGACTGGATTTGATGTAACCCGGCCTTCACCAAACCAGTCCGGCCCATGCGCACACAGACCGAGGACGCCAGTGAAGTTCTGACCGGACCGGAATTGACGATTCCTCACCAACCTTGTCTGATTTTTCTCAGCCATGGACTGGGAAATGTTTGCCTCGTGGCGTCGTCCAGCAAGTGTTGCCACGGGTCATTTCTCGCAGCACGGTCAGTGCCGGCTTTCTTAGTTACCGGTAACTGACCTGACAAGCAAGACAACTTAACTAGTGGCACTACCTGCGACCCTTCCTAGACTTGGTTTGGCCATGGCTAATTACGGACAGCAAGACAAACATGGAAAGCTGCAGATGTCGTGGTGTGCTGGAGGGCATGTTTGTTACCGAGCGGAGTGGTGAAGTCAGCGGTGGATGTCTAGGTTCCCGTCACCTAGGTGGAGTCGTCCTCAATCCCAAAGTTCATAATTCAGCTGGTGTAATAGGCGCAGATGGTTATGTATGTTGGTCCTGCGAAGCACCGTCCGGAGAGAGAACTTGAGAAGCGGTGGGAGGATTGGGGTTGGTGGACACCGCAAAAGGACCTCCTCATGCTGCACACACGAAGCCCCGGGAGTGGATTGCTTTAGCGCTGCTGGACTAAGCAGCGCCGCAGCGGGTGAATTAAGGTGCACCCGGCGGCTGTTGACATGCTTGGCCTGGTACGTATCATGGAGTGGGACCGGGATACGGTGTTTGGCTCGTGTGAGACGGACGAAGTTGCGCCTTTTCACTTTGGCTTGTTTGTCAAGCCGACTAGCTTGGGACACGAGCATCACATCACAGCAGAGCATCTCAGAAGACGAGATAGACAAGAATTTCGGAACTAGCTGGGGGGAGGGGCCTTATCTTCCGTGCCTGGAGGGGGAACTTCGACAGGGCCGTTGAGGACTGACGTCCATTGGGTGAGGAAGTGAGGCACAAGGGGCTGCACTACCACGACCATCCTTTCGGCGTGGCCGAACCCCCCCGCCTTGGAGCTGCGAAACATTGGCCCGAGTTGCGACAGAGGAGGCAAAGAAGAAGAGACCGACGTGAGGGAGAAAAAAAAAAAAAAA